>PVKS010032226.1:0-22738 GCA_004027875.1 Aplodontia rufa | reverse complement strand
TCCATAGTATATATGAACCAAAGCTTTTGTATCCACTCATCAAATGAGGGGCATCTGGGTTGGTTCCATAATCTAGCTATAGTAAATTGAGCTGCTATAAACATTGATGAAGCCACATCACTATAATACGCTGATTCTAAATCTTTTGGGAAAATTCCCAGGAGTGGGATAGCTGGGTCGTAAGGTGGTTCCATCCTTAATTTTTTGAGGATTCTCCATATTGCTTTCCATAGTGGCTGAACCAATTTGCAGTCCCACCAGCAGTGTAGTAGTGTTCCTCTTTTCCCACAGCCCCTCCAGCATCTGTCGTCATTTAACAAGGAAACTTAATGAAGTGAACACATATTGATTTTCTTCTTTATATTTTCTGCATTTACCCAGTTATATCTTGTTTATATAATAAAACATATTAAGAAAACCCACAGGAAGATTTTCACGGGGCTCCCACCCCAGCTCTGCACCTCACAGTGATCCTTATGAGATGGAACATGTGTGTTCATTGTTCATTAGCAGCTCCAAGACCTGCCAAAGCGGCTGGGGCGGAAAGTACACTACACTACGGCTTGTCACTAAATTTAGACTACAGGTGGCAGGAAGAACACAGGAGGAAGGATTAAAGATCTAAGCGGGTGGCTGCTGAGGAAGTCTCAGGAACCCGAATCTGTGTTGTGCTGTTGAGTGGAAACAGCACTTCCAAACGTCTTGGCCAGCTGTTGCCACATTGTTTGTTCTGAGTACTGGAGAAGACTCACTTGTCCCCATAAGTGCCCAGCCTGTGCACCATCAGTAGCAGTCAGTTGAAACTAGGAGCCAGTTGGGCAGGTGACCTCACTAGAGAGTTTGGGGTAACCTCTGCTTGCTCCAAAGGTTGGCTGACCCTAGCTGCAGGGAAGACTGATACAATCGGCTGATATTGTAGCCAAGTTAGACAACTTCTAGGAGATCATCTTGTCATTTCAAACACCTGGCAACCAGTAGAGTGAAATCTCTGGAGCAAGTGTCATATTTGTCTTCAAGTTCTTCCAGTAATCAGTGGGAATCTTGAACAAGCTGCTTGACCTGTGCCTCAGTTTCCCCATTTAGTATCACATGTTGGATTGGCATACAGTTGATGCATGATAAATGTGGCTGCATGAATAACAAGGAGTGGGACAGGGTGACCTCATCAAGCAGGCTCCTGGGAAAGGCTCACAGGGGTTCCTCCCTTTGGGCAAAGAGTTTGGCGTTCCCTGCCCTCCCACACCATGCCCCACTGATCTAAAAGGGAATCCCTTCTTGCCCAGGCAGGCATTCTCCTGCCTTTGCTCTTGGTGGGAAAGCTCAAATGCACAATCCTGTACACAATGAGACCCTTGGGAGCAGGTACGTAGCGGTGAGGAGGTGGGAGCTGCTTCTCTCCATCTGTCTCACAATCTTACTTCCTCTGACATTTTTCTATCTTAGCCTCCACCATGTTATATATTATCTTTAAAAATGTGGGAAAGTCCCTTCCCCCACAGTTCCCACTGCCCTACCCTGCTACCCTGCCTCTGGTCACGTGTAGTAGAGTCCAGATTTGAGCCAACTATAAGCAACCAGAGGGTCAAAGGGGCCCCAGGGGACCTTAACATAAAAGGAAAAACAACAGCATATCCTAGCATTTCCCAGGGCCCCACCAACTGATGTTGAAGCCCACACAAACTTCTTTAAGAGTTGAGAGGGGTGGGAGAGCTTCCCTGGAGGGGTCCTGAAAGGAAAGATAAACAGGAAAATCAGCATTCAGAGGACAGGAGAAGATATGAGAGTGGAGGCCATGCCCAGATGCCCAGGGTGGGTGGTTATCTGAGATACACTGATTCATCCACAGCTACCGGTCATCCTGAATCTCTGTGGCTTCCAAATTTACAAATTTCTCTGGTTTTTTTTAACCACTTGAATAGAGACAGGAGTTCATCCCACACTAACCCCAGCAACTAGTCCACAATAATAATTCAAGCAGAGACAGGAATGTGTAATCAATTGCTGCCCAAGTTCAAGGAGTCAGGGTGTGGAAGATGGAGTTCACCCAGCAGCTGATTAAGCCCATCAGCAATAACTGCCTCAGCAATTGGGGGATTCAGGGACTTCCTCTGAGGCCAGTGTAGCTAATTTAAGTCATCTGTCTTCTGGAACTTGGTTAAAATGGGGTTTCAGTAGGATTCTTTATATGGGTGCTGTGGTTAAACAGAAATTCCTTTTAAATGATGTCTGAAGATTGAGTCAAAATAAGGTCAGGAAGCTAGTGATAAGTAACTCCAGGACACAGTTCGAGCTGGGTGGAGAGGGGTATTGATGCAGAGTGCATGGGACAAAGTGGAAGAGAGAGGGTTCCTTCTCTATTTCTCCCTGCAAGACCTAGTCTTCTGCTCTCCTCCCATCCCACTACCTTTCTGCAGGGGATTTCTCTTGGCAGAATTCTTAAACAAGATGGAAATTCAATGACGATAGTCAAGGCCCCCTCCTCAAACTAAACTTTCTTTTATTGCTTTTTCTCTATTATAAGTGTAGTAATGCAGTTAACAGCAAAAATTCTTAACCCTTTCATTGGATAATTTTCCAGAAGTCAAATTTCTGAACTCCTTCATCTTCTTGTGTTAGGAAAATTCTACTCAGAGGTTGGCCTAAAGTGCTACAGAAACATTAAAAAATGGTACAGCAGGGCAGTGAACACCCAGGCCAACTCCAAACACACTGTGCAAACAGGAAGGTACTCTCCATCTTTGTGTGATAGAAATACCAGTAGTGAGCATGAGGGCCATCACAATAATACGACTTCTTATAAAACTGAGGACTTCTAATTAAAAGCCCTCTGTAGGAGTAACTCAACTTCTGGAGCCTCAGATCTGGAACACTCTAAAAACATTTGCTGTCTATCAGATCTGCCAGCAGCTACCTACCATTAGCAAGTGTGGACATTGCATCTCTAGACCTTCTTTCTCCTATGCAGGCCACAGAGGGATTGGGATATCAATGTTTTTGAAGTTCTGTAGAAATTTCTAGACCCATATTACACAGTGTCTACTTGCACTTAATATCTCCGCACTGAGGAGGGATATGAGGAACAATTCAATGGCCTTAGAATAGAAGCACAGTTTCTCGTGTTTGTTAGAAAGCAGATTGAGATTCGTCTCAGACTCTCCACCACAGTAGCAGTTTATTCAGCTTCCTAGTGCTTAAATCTGTCAGCTAGTAACTCCATCCCCACTCCAAAGAGAGAGGTAGCAGGGTGGGAAAGAGTTGGTGGGGCAGGAAGCAGATTTGAGGAGGAATAAGTAGAGGTGTAGAAGAAAGAGGAAAGTGTGCAGCAGGATTGAAGTGTTGGCCTGGGAATGAGGAGATGGTTGCAGTTCTGCCGATGATGTACTATGGAGCTTTGAGGAAGTTGCTCTCCTACCACGTCCTATTTTTCCATCATGTAGAGAGCAGTTACCATTCCCCTCTATTCTCCCTGCTCTGCACTTTCCCTCACTCATTTGGTAAGATTTCTGGTAATATGATTCAGAGCATTCTTTTGTAACTTTTTGCAGTTCTTTGCAAAAAGTTTTTTTGAATCTTACAGATAAGCTTCTAGTGACTGATCATATTTAATGCCATGAAGAAATGGCAAGTCAAGCTTTGATCCTTTCTCAAAGCCCTCCAGTTCTCGAAAGACTGTGCTCTAGAGGAAAGCTCTTGCTTCCAGGGGACCATGCCACCTTGTCTTTAAAGCCTATAACATGGGGGTCTCCAGGGCCTGGGAATAACTACTTCACACATATCTGGAGAATTCTCCCTTATCTACCGACCAGTTCCCGGGCTGCCAGGAACTACAGTTGGTGGATAGATTTCTTCCAGCATGCCCTCCTAATCACGTGGTGGTGGCCACCTCAAAGGTCATACTAAAAAGGACTCTGAGGCCACTTCTATTCTCAGTCAGAAAGACTGCTATGTCTGCCACAAGCGAGGAATGTGGGAAGGAGGCAGCATTACTACTATTTCTCACTTGTCCTGACCCATTATGAAAACTGGTCAATTTGCTCCTGTCCCAGCTTTCCAGAGGGTTCCCATGCTCCAGGGCAGGAATGTAGAAAGTCAGTGTTCTTGGGGAAGACGAGCATGGGCAAAGAGATGGTGAGGAGCACGGAAGCATGCCTCCCCTCTCTCTTGAATCCTGGACTTCCTTAACCTGCATTCTCTTGGTCCACGGCTTACCCTCTCCAGCCCTTCTCTTGATGGAGTTTTAACTTGCCTCCTGTGTCACAATATCTTTTGAACAATTTTGAGTCTTTCTTGTCTGGAAAGAGGAACCTGGATGGATCATTTATGGATTGGAAGTTGATGCATCAAAGAAGATCTAATATCTTTTGGAAAGACCAGATTTAGAAATCAGCACCTGGGGAAATGTTTGATGTGATCAAACATTCTTTCCATGTGAACACAAAGTAAAGCAAACTTAAAGCTGTTATTACCATAACTGTGAGGTGAGAAAGCCTCCACAGGGTTTTTGTTTTGTTTTGTTTTTTAGAATTTCAGATTCTTTTTTCAAATTAAGGAGTTGAGTTATTCTACAATCATAAATGCATATACAGTAATAATATGATATCCATTTAGTTCTAAATCATAGTAAACCCCACATCACTCATATCCCAGTCTCTTAATTCTTCTATATTTCACCCCCACAACAGATATAAATATTTAGATTGTGAGTTTTCCAGAATTAAATGATTGCATAAGAATTGTTTGACTTCTGGAGGGGGAATGGTAAAGAGTAAGCTACATCGTTGATTGTCTCCCTAGATCCCTCCCTATCCTCCTCCTTCCCTCACCCCTCCTCTCATCTCTTCCCTTCCCTCTTCCATAGATTATGTGTTGGTATGCCTTTGCTGGGTCTAATACATGAGTTTGACAACCTTTCATCCAAACATGGGTTTTTCTCTAGCCTCTACAAATGAGGGAAAATATTCAACCCTTGAGTCTCTGGGTATGGCTAACTTTGCTCAGTTTGATTTCTTCCATTGCCATCCATTTACCTTCAAAGTCTGCAATATCATTGTTTCTACTGTTTCCATTGTATGTATACACCATAACTTTTGCATCCATTCATCTAGTGAGTGGAATCTCTAATTTAGCTATTATAAATTGAGCTGCTATGAACATAGATTTTGGTGTCACTGTGATTCTATGCTGATTCTATCACTACTGGGAAAATACACAGAAGAGGGATAGCTGGTTCACACGGTGGATTAAACCCTGTTTTGAGGATCCACACTGCTTTCCAGAGTGACTGGACTAGTCTGCAATTCCACCAACAGTGTGCCAGTGTTCCTATCTCCCCACAACTCTTCCATCATCTGTTATTGTTTATATTCTTCATCTTTGCCAATATGACTGGAGTGAGGTGAAATCTTAATGTAGTTTTGATTTGCATTTCTCTGATTGCTAGTGATTTAGAACATTTCTCATGTATTTCTTGGCTTGCTCCATGTCCTCTGTTGAGAAGTTTCTATTTACCTCTCTGGCTCATTTATTGATTGGATTGTTTTTGTTTTTGGTATTAAGTTTTTGAGTTCTCTGCAAATTTTGGATATTAATCCCCTATTGGAGGGATCACAGGCCATGATCATCTCCCATTCTGTACGTTGTCTCTCGACTGTTTTGACTATTTCCTTGGCTGTGCAGAACCTTTTTAGTTTAATGGCACCCCACTCATTGATTTTTTTTTTGAGAGGGACAGCGAGAGAGAGAGAGAGAGAGAGAGAGAGAATTTTTTATTTAGTTTTTCATGTGGATTTTGTTGCTCCGAGACTTTGTGGTGTACCTGGTGCTTGGGGTTTGAACTTGCGTACTCGTGCATGCCAGGCAAGTATGTAACTGCTGAGCCACCACTCCATTCCCCCACTCATTGATTTTTGACTGTAATTCTTTCACTTTAGGAGTCTTATGGAGGAAGTCATTGCCAACTCCCATATGCTGGAGTGTTGGTCCTAATTTTTCTTCTAGCAGTTGTATGGTAGCTGGTTTAATTTCTAATTCCTTGATCCATTTAAATTTGATTTTTGTGCAAGGTAAGAGATAAGGATCTAATTTCAACTTTCTGCAAGTGACTGTCCAGTTTGTCTGGCACCATTTGTTGAATAGGCTGTTTCTCCTCCATGTTATATTTTGACCTCTTTGTCAAAGATCAGATGTTTAAAGATTTATGGGTTTCTCTCAGAGTCTTCTATTCTATTCCATTAGTCTTCATTTCTATTTTGATACCAGTACTATGCTGTTTTTGTTTCTACAGCTCTATAGTATAGTTTTAGATCTGGTATTGCAAAACCACCTATTTCATCTGTCTTGCTTAGTAATATTTGGCTAGTCTAGGTTTTTTGTTGTTTCAAATGAATTTGAAAAATTGCTTTTTCTATATCTGTAAAGCATGACATTTTATCTTGATGGGGATTGAATTGAATCTGTATAGCATTTTTGGCAAAATGGGCATTTTAGTTATATTAATTCTGCCTAACCAAGAGCATGGAATGACTTTCCATCTTCTCCGGTCTTCTCTAATTTCTGTCTTCAATGTTTGATATATTCATTGTAGAGGTCTTTTGCTTCCCTAGTTAGATTAATTCCCAAGTATTTTATTCTTTTTGAGACTATTATGAATGAGACCAATTTCCTGATTTCTTCTTCTGTCCCATTATATTTAGCATATAGGAAAGCTATTGAATTATGGGTGTTGATCTTGAAGCCTGCCACTTCGCTAAATCTGTTTATAAGCTCAAGCAGTTTTCTGGTGGAGCCTTTTGGATCTTCCAGATATAGGACCATGTCATCAGCAAAAAGGGATACTTTGATTTCCTCTCTTTCTATTATTATCCCTTTGATTTCCTTCTATTGTCTCATGGTTCCAGCTAGAGTCTTGAGGATTATATTGAATAAAAATGATGAGAGCAGGCACCTTTGTCTTATTCCCAAGTTGAGTGGAAATGCTTTCATCTTTTCTCCATTTAGTATTTTATTGGCTGAGGGTTTGTCATTCTTACATTGTTAAGAAAAGTTCATTTGATCCCCATCTTCTCTAGAGTATTGGGCATAAATAGGTGCTAGATTTTATCAAAGGCCTTTTCTGCATCAATTGTGATACTCATGTGGTTTTTGTCCTTAATTCTGTTTAAGTGCTGAATCACATTTATTGATTTGCATATGTTGAACCAGCCTTGCATCCCTGGCATGAAGCCCACTTGATCATAATGAATTACCTTCTTGATGTGTTTTTGAATATAGTTTGCTAGAACCTTATTAAGGATTTTTGCATCAATGTACACCAGGCATATTGATCTGTAGTATTCTTATTTTGATGTGTCTTTGTTGGCTTTTGGTATTAGAGTTACGGTTACCTCATAAAAAGTGTTCAGGAGAGTTTCCTCCTTTTCAATTTCTTGGAATAGCTTAATAAAGAGAGGTGTGTTAAAACTCAGCTTGGAACCTATCAGATCCTGAATTTTTCTTATTTGGAAGGCTTTTAATTGCTATATGGATTTCAGTGCCTGTTATTGGGCTATTTAGGATTCAATATTGTCCTTTGTCAATCTGTGAATCTTATGTGTCTAAAAATTTGTCCATGTCTTCCAGATTATCTAATTTAGAGGAGTATAGAATTTCAAAATATGTTCTTTATTGAATTTCCTCTGTGGGTTTTGAGGATTGTTTGCTTGTTCTTCTATCTGGAGTTTATCCTTGAGGATTCTTTGTAATACTGGTTTTCTGTTCATGTATGCTTCAAGTTTAATCTGTTGGATATCTGTGGGGTCAGTGGTGATCACTTGCTTTTCATTGGTGGTTTTGTTGATTCGCTTCAATTTCTTCCTTCTTTTAGTGAGATTGGCTAAAAGTCTGTCAATCTTATTTATTTTTTCAAAAGCCAGCTCTTTGTTTTGTTGATTCTATTTATTGTATTTTTTGTTGTTGTTCTTGATTTCATTGATTTCAGCTCGGATCTTGATTATTTCCTATCTTCTGTTGACTTTGGGATTAGATTGTTCTTCCTTTTGTAGGGATTTGAGGTGGAGCATAAGCTTATTTATTCAAGCTCTCTCCTGATTTTTAATGTAGGCACTATGAAGGTGAATGGATGGCAATGGAAGAAATCATGTTAATCAAAGGTAACCAAACCCAGAAAGTCAAGGGTCAATTGTTTTCACTCTTTGTGGAGGCTGGAGCTAAACCTAGGCTTGGGTGAAAGGTAGTCAAACTCATCTATTGGACCCACCAAGGGCAGAACAACACATAATCTAGGGGAGCCATAGACATGTTAGGAGGAGGAGGGAGTGAGAGGTAGGGGAATGGGAGAGGGAAGGAAGATAGGGAGGCATCTAGGGAGATAACCAACAATGTAGCATACTCTTTACCCCCCTGAGAAGTCAAATATTATGTACACAATCACTTAATTCTGTAAAATTCACAATCATGTATATGTATACATGTATATGTATTATACATATACATGTATGTATATATATTATACATATACATATATAGTCAATTATATTTGTCAGAGGCATAATACAGAAGAATCAAGAGACTGGGGTGTGGGCAATGTGGGGGTAACTATGGTTTATGATCAAATGCATATCATATTGTTACTTTATACACATTTATGATTGCAAAACTATTCAATACTTAATAATAGTAATAAAAAAATATTGCTTTCATGCTGTCCCAGAGGTTTCAATATGTTGTATTTTCTTTCTCATTTGCTTCCAAGAATTTCTTGATTTCTGCTTTCATGTCTTCTGGGATCCATTCTTCATTTAATATAGTATTATTCAATCTCCATGTATATTTATGTTTTCTGTTTTAATTTTGCTGTTTTTTGGTAGAATCGTGGCATAATGTTCTGATAGGATACATGGAATAATATCCAGTTTTTTATATTTGTTCAGATTTCTTTTGTGAAGTAGAATGTGATCTAATTTAGAGAAGGATCCATGCACTGCTGAGAAGAAGGTATATTTAGCCAATTTGGGATGGAATTTTCTATAGATGTCTGTTAAGTCCATTTGACTTATGAAATTGTTTAGACTGGAGATCTCTTTATTTATTTATTTATCTGGTATTGGTGATAGAGGAGTATTAAAGTCTCTCAGTATTATCATGTTTAGATCCACAAAGTGGTTTTATGTCATGGGGTAATTTATCCACATAGTTTGGAGCCTGGGTGTGTGCAGAGTATGTATTTACTATGATTAAATTTTCCCGATGTATTGCTCCCTTTATTCAGATGTAGTGGCCTTCTTTATATCTTCTGATTAGTTTATGTTTGAAATCTATTTTGTTGGATAGAAGTATTGCAACACTAGCTTGCTTTCTTTGGCCTTTTGCCTGATGGATTTTTTTTTCCATCCTTTCACCCTCAATCTGTGGATATCATTGGCTGTAAGCAGCATATCACTGAATTTTGTTTTTAATCCAATTTCCTAATTTGTGTCTTCTGATTGGCACATTGAGACTATTCACATTCAGTGGTTCATAGTCATTGTGTTTTATTAGCATGTCTGTGCTGTCTTGGCTGTGTATTGATAGTGTGTGCCTTTATTGAATTTCCTCTGTGGGTTTTGAGGATTGTTTGCTTGTTCTTCTATCTGGAATTTATCCTTGAGGATTCTTTGTAATGCTGGTTTTCTGTTCATGAATGCTGCAAGTTTGATCTTATCATGAAATGTTCTTATTTCCCCCTCAAATTTGAATCTGAATTTTGCTGATTATTGTATTCTTGGCTGCATGTTGTGGTTATTCAGATCTGGAAAGATCTCCTTCCAGAATCTTCTTGCATCTACAGTCTGAGCTGATAAGTCAGACATGATCCTTATTGGTTTGCCTCTGAATGTGATCTGGCATTTCTCTCTTGCAGCTTTTATTATTCTTTCATTGATTTCCCTGTTATACATTTTGAATATGATGTATCTTGGTGAGCTTCTCGTTTGATTATACCTATTGGGTGTCCTATATACTTCCTGGGTAAGAATATCTGACTCTATTCTAATATGGGAAATTTTTTCTTTAAATATTTTGTTGAGAATGTTCTTTATGCCATTTATTTGCATTTTGATTTCTTCTTGTATCCCCATTACTCTTAGATTTATTTCTTCTGATTTTGTCCCAGACATTTGAAAATTCTGCTCGTGTTCTGTAAGGTTTTTTTTTTTTTTTCGCTTTTCTGTCATCTGTGTGCTCAAGCTTGCTTAGCCTATCCTTGTTGTCAGAAGTTCTTTCTTCAAGAGCTAAGGTTCTGTTTTCTATAGACGTTAGCCTTTTATTAAATTCTTCCATCATTCTTCTGATGTAATCGACTGCAGATTTTGGCTGTCTAACTTCCTTTTTCAGTATGTCTATCTCTTTGATAATAGAATTTTTCATCTCTTGAGTTTTCTCACTTAGTCCCTTCATTAAATCTTCTTTTAGTTCATTGTTCTTTTAAGCAATCAAATGGTTGATAATTTTTTCTAAGTTTTCATCCCAGTCCTTGTCTATGGGCTTCTTGGTAGAGGAGTTGTGGGTTTGAGGTGAACCTTTTCTAGTTTGATTCCTCACCTTTGAAAGTCTTCTTCTGATCTTTGAATTGAGGTTCCCTGTATGGAAGCAAGGCACATCTCCAGGTGCTTCTTCCTTGCAGGTGAAAGCTTCAGGTCATGTGTCACTTCTTCGAGGACCACCTTCATCCAGTATGCTGCTTCTGCTTGGAGGCTTATTTTGCTGCACGTTTTGGATCTAGGCTTCATGACTTGGATCTAGAACCTGGTGGGGTTGTTGGATAGCCTTACGGGTTGTTGAAACTAAGCAGTGTGGATGCTTATCTGCGTTCTGGGGTGCTGGAGATGCGGGGTGGGACAGAATGGGCCTGCCCACATGCTGCACTGGGGCCTGGAATCCTTGGTGGTAGAGACAGGTCCAATATAACTGGACCTGGCAGGTATGTGCTATGATTTGGCTGGTTCCATGTGCAGAGTCCTCAGGGGGTGTCCTGTGTGTCTGCCTGGGCCAGGGCCAGGGTCTTGGTCCCACATGACAGTGGTGTGGGGTCTGAGCACAGAATCCTCAGGGGTGTCCTGCACACCTGCTGAGGTCGGGCCAGAGGCCTGGGCCTGGGTGGGTGGGGTCTTGGCACCGGTTCCTCCTCCTCCCAAGGGGTTTTAAAGCAGACTTCCTAGGCTTGGGGGTGTCGAGCATCTCCATTCATGGCACTGACGTCTTCAGGGCAAGCCAGGACCTGGACTTAGGAAGGCAGAGCTCTGCTTTCTGTCTTATCACCCTGAGGAAGTAAATTCCCCAATCAGGGCCTCAGTTTCCTCATCTATTACATGCCCTGCCTACCTCAAAGGAGTTTGGGGGACAATCTGATAGGAGAAAGAATGTGAAAATGCTTTGAAAAGAAAGCTTTAGAGCTATAGAATGGGAGGCGTAATCATTTGTTTTCCTAAGTGGAGCTGTCTCTTTGCCATCCCTGCTGGAGAGGCTGTTTGGATCATAAGTATTTGGCCTCTGAACCTTTACTCTGGAGTGGAGCAGCTGTGGGTGGCAGGAATTCAGGGAGGGAGGAAATATCACAGTTAGCAAGCATAGGCCTCAGTTCCAGAGTTGGCCAGGTTTCTAGAAGGAAAAAAAAAAACAAAACTCAAGTAGCTCTTTGTGGTCATGAAGAATATACTTACGGGATTGTTTTCAGTGTCTTAGAGTCTGAAGAAAAGCTTGAAAAGACACTTATCACCATGCAAAACAATGGAGTCACTCACTGAACCTAGACTGGGCACACAGCTATGTGAAATGGAGACTAGAAGAAACTGTCTAAATAATTCAACACCCCTCTTCTTTCTAGCATACACAGATGTACACACACAACAGGATTATTTTATTCATGATCACTTAGATAGTGATTTCAAATGCATTTGGTGAATCTTTCTGCCTTTCCACTAAGCTACAAAGTTCTTCCAAATTCTTTTCAATTGTGTTGTCTTTTATACTCAGTGCATGCACAGTGTCTGGCATAATGGGCACTCAGGAAGTTTCCAACAAGTGAAATGCCACCCAGTCTAGGAGTATGTTGTTATCCTCATGGCTTCCAATGGGTACTGCCTCTCTGAATATGTGAGCTTGTACAGTCCCTTCTACTGGTCAATGAGACCTCAGCAAAAGTGGGAAAAGCAAGGCCTTGGAAACTATTTATATATCGGCATTGTATACCATGTGAAGAAGGCTGAGCAAGACTGATGGAGATATCTGGCCCAGTCAACAGCTAGCATTAACGACCAGTCATGTGAGTGAGACCATTTTAGACTCTCCAGTCCACATCAAGTCACTGGATAATTGTAGTCAGGCAAAGTCAGCAGAACTGGTCTGAGCTCAGCCCAAATTGCTGACCTTTGCAATCATGAGTTTTGAGGCACTGAAGTTGGCATATGATGCAAAAATAGATCATCAAAATGCCACTTCTCTAAAAAAAAGTTGCCCGAAATCTTTAGGTTAAGAATGGCAAATATGGGCTGGAGCGGTGGCTCGGCTGTTACAGCTCTTGCCCGGCATGCGCAAGTACATGGATTCAAACTCCAGCACCACGTACACAACTAAGTGTCAGAGCAACGAAAGCCATGTGAAAAACTCAATAAAAATTGATCCTTTCTGTTTCTCTCTCTCTCTCACACACACACACACTGTCTTTCTCTCTTTAAAAAAAAAATAGAATGGCAAATATGTTATATTCCATCGATCAACTTTAATTGATTGGTAGTGCTTTTTTGGAGGACTTTCTTGAGATGACTTTGAAGGCCAAATTAATGGAAAAGAAAGCTATTAATGAATCAATACATACAGACAACACAGGCTGGAGTAGTAACAATTTATATGTCATATATTTCCCATCATTTTTCCATATTATCAATCAGACAGAGGCCAATAAATAAGGAACCAAAATTACTAAAGTGTAAAATGGTAAGGAATTTTCCCAGTGAGTTAGGTAACATTTCCCAGGAACAATGATAATGAAGGTGGAACGCCTCCTGTGAACCCAACCAGGCAATACTTACGTCACTGGAGAACAGCAAAATAAAAGGAAATTTCTTTCCAGAAATACAATTCTTACCTGCTCCCCTGACTAAATTAGTCTCCCAAAATGCTAGTTCCCACAAAGGGAATGAAATGAAAAGAAAGGAAGTGGGAAGACTCAGAGGAAATGTTTCACAGGAGCCAGGAAAGCTGAACGGAACATCTCTGTGTCCCAACACTGCCCTCTCCAGCAGTGGGATAATTCCTGATCTTAGGCCCAGCACCCCTCTCCTTTGAGCATAATCAGAGGCACACTGACTGCATACACATAGTGATTCTTCTTTTAACACCTCTGCAAACCCCATTCCTTCCGGAAGACATACTTTCTCAGACACATTAATTTAGCTGACTTGGGCTGCTCCTACTTTTATATTCAGAAGCATCTTTTGATGATTCCACCATAATTCAAATTTTGTTTTCCCATGTCCCTGACTATCCATTTCCACCTTGATTTATAAGGCATTTTACTCCATCAAAGATTTCCACATAATGCATTGATTTTGTTCATTCATCCATCTTTCATCTATTTATTCATTAAATACTTAATAAGTACCCAATTGATGCTGGAGGACTCATAGGATACAAAAATACCATGAGTCCTGCTTCCAAGGAGCCTCGAAGGTGAGAAAGCAGACAGAAGTCCAGGTGAGAGACCAGTCCTGGACTAGTTTATGGAAGAAATGAAAATAAATACAGTAGAGGTGATAAGGAAGAAGGAACTGATATCAGACTAGAGTGTCTTTTTTTTTTTTTTTTTTGTACTGGAGATTGAACCCATGGGGTGCTTTATCACTGACTTACATCCCTGGCCCTCGCTTTTAATTTTGAGGGGCCTCACTAAGTTGCTTAGGGCTTCACTAAATTGCAGGGGCTACCCTTGAACTTGCCGTCCTCCTGTGTCTGCCTCTTGACGTGATGGAATTATAGACGTGTGCCTTTGCACCTGGCTCAGATATCACAGAAGGAGAGATGTTTAAGACAGAAAGGAGCTTTAGTGACTACTTGTAGGTGGGCAATAGGAGAGAAGAAGGAAACAAGGGTTAACTACTAAGCTTTTATCAGTATCATTATTATGATTATTAACAGCTAGCATTTATTAGCACTGCTAGCCTGCCAGCACCATTCTAAGTACTTTTTAAGCATACATTGGTATAATCCCCATAATCCAAAGGGATAGGTACTGCCATTATATGCATGTTGAGGTGAGAGGCGCAGAGAGATGAGCAACTTGTCCATGATGATGCAGCTGAGCGTGGAGAGGTCGGGGTGGCTCTCAGGTATCGAGTTCACTATCCAAGTGGGTGCATCCCACAAAGATAGGAAACGTAGGAGGAATGCTTTTAGAAATGTCAATTTCAGATGCCTGGGACCATCCCAGTGCAGAGTTCCAGAAGGAGGGTGTGTATAGGAGGGAAGCCAACTGTGCCACCATCAGCATGTCCACTTGGTGGTAGAAAGAGAGGTTGGGTGTGGAATGTCAAGGACAGGGCCAAGGTCAGGATCCAGGAGAAGACTAATGAGTGAGGGGCATTTGGAGGAAGAGGAGCCAGAGAGGGACTGTGGAAATGTGGTGATTAAAGAGCTTAGATAATGAACCAGGAACAAGTGGGAACAGTTTCGTAAAGCAGACAATACTTAAGTTCATCAAGGGAACACACAAATAGGACTGAAAAGGCAGTCACTAAATTATATGTTCAGGAAGTTTAATGGCTGGCGGCCTGGATAAGCACTGTTTGTTTTAGCGGCATAAACTCCAGCTTCCAAAGCACCTGGTCAGCAGAATCCTGTGTTGCAGCAGGATTTCTTGGCAGTTTACAAAAATGCAGACTTGATCTTGAAATGGAGAGTCCCTGTGCTTTTGAAGCAGGGACTCTATCTGCTGTTTCAGAGACCTAAGATCAAGAGTGGGAAGCTGGGAGACCACTTCAATCAGTTTCCCAAAGCATCCAGCAGAGAGAGAATCCTGGAATTCTTGGAATTCCCAGGGGACTGACAGACACAACTTTTGAGTTTGCTTCCTCTAAGCCAGGGTTTAGGAACTAAACCCTGGGGAATGTGGAGGGAGAGAAGGAAGGGGAAGAAATAACAACTGAAATTCCTAAAAGAGAGGTATAATGCCTCCTTATCTAAATGTGTATTTTAAAATAATCACAGAAAATAAAATTCAGTTTTTGCAGGGTAGGTTAAGAGAGGAGAACCATAAATGCCCATAGAATAACAAAGTAGAAAAAAATAAGCAGAGGAGGAAAGAATATAAAAACAGGAAGTCTGCAGGCACAGCAGATCCCCATGAGGTCATCGGCAAAAGTCCCAGGGGTCTGTTCTCCGCAGGCCATAGGGTGTGGAAGGAAAAGCTGGGGAGGAGGCCTTTTCTTGCAGCCTTGGGTACTAAAATAGGGCAGAACACAAGGTTAATGCCAGACACAGATGGAAATTTTCAAAAACAATTTGTATGTGGGATGGGGGAAGGGTGGTCTTAAGCTTGCCAAACTGGGCTCCAGGGATGAAGGAGGAGGCAGAAATGCTCAATTCAGGTCAGAAACTTAAATCCCAGGTCTGGGTCTGCCTTTCAGAGGCTATGTGACCTTGGGCAAGGGCCTCCATCTCTCTAGACCTATTTCTCTATCTGGGATTTGGCATAGTTGCCAAGGCCTCCAGGCATGGGTGGCCAGGGGACATACTGATGTCCAGCTATGCATGCTGGTACGAACTAAAATGAGGAAGAAAGTGTGGTTTGTTTGTTTTGGTACCAGGGATTGAATCCAAGGGCGTTTAGCCACTGAGCCACATCTCCAGCCCTTTTTTATTTTTTCTTAATTCAAGACAGGGTCTTCCTAAGTTGCTTGGGGTCTCACTAAGTTGCTGAGGCTGGTTTTGAACTTGCGATCTTCCTGCTACAGCCTACTGGGCTGCTGGGATTTCAGGTATATGCCACCATGCCTGACCTTATTTTTTAATGTGTACTAAATCATTGTTCTGTCAGTCAAGCTCAAAGTCCCCAGAGCTGTGACCACTCAGGTGACTTTTTCTCCCTTAAAAATAGAGCTCCAATGGTGGCCCTGAAGTAACAGGCTATGGAGGCTCAGTGGACTCAGTTGGAAAAAAAGGCTGAGGTCACCCTAGGTGCCTTGGGTGCTGTGGTCAGGAATTTGGACTTGGCCTGAGTGAAATGGACAGCCAGTTTTGCATGAGCCTCTGGCCTACCCCCAGCCCTTCTCCTAGCTTGCATCAGCCCCTTGCTCAGTGGAAAGCTCCTGCTGCCCTACCTCCTAACAGAGATGGCCACCATAGTCACCCCAGGGTTGAGTACCTGCTGTAATGGTAAGGGGCTGAAACATCCCCAGCTCCCAGGTCAACTGACCTGCACCACTGAGGCTGGGCCCATAGCTGCTCAGCGGTCCTAAGTACACTGCCTGGATGAAGGAGGGAGCTAATGCCCTATAAGATTTATGTTTTCTTTTTCTATAAAGTTAAACTTGTTATACAACATATCTTAACTCAGGGAACCAGGTGGTCAGAAAGAAGCCATTTTAAAAATTCCCTAACAGGTGTCCCACTAGAGATGTAGTCCTTCCCTTTGCCTGCCTCAATTTTAAAATCAGCCAGTCACATGCATTGCACCACCAAGTTCCTCCAGTCAGAGGGAAGGGCAGCTCTGGGTCAGGTTAGAGAGTGAGCAGGCTGACTGCCCGCCTGATTGTGCTTGCTGCTCAGGTTCTGTAGCACGCCCTTATGTCAGAAGTAAAGTTTGCCTGGCCCGTCCATTTCCGAGCACGTGTTTGACTTTCTTACTGTATTTCCAACAATTTTATTTCTAACATGCCACACAGGGTGAATTGGAACAGAGAGAGCGCTGAGACAGAGAGGACGCAAGAGACAGCTTTTGGCTCCTTTCCCTAAGAAACTACTCCAGGGGGCAGTGGTTTGAGTGGCCTCCCCGCAGACCAGCATGACCCAGACACCCTTCCTATTTCCTGTGGTGCCACAGCCAGTGCTATATTGTGCCAAATTGCTGCTAACCCCCTGTATAAAGCACTAACTTGCAAGAGTGGTCTTTTTTTATTGATTTCCTTTATTTAGGGGGAATGGGATAAGCCAGAGGGCTTTCAGTCATAATAGATACTGGCTGTCTTGCTGACCCTGGTAAGGGAAGGCTTGTCACATTAGTAAGGTGACTTTGCTCACTCCTGAATGTTAGAACAAGCTCTAACATGTTATAAATATTTGGGCAGAAGAATCAAGAGGGTGTGGAATCAAACAGACCAGGGTTCAAATCTACAGGAGCTTAGATGAGGACTTAGTTTCCTCCTTTGTGAGATGCAGATAATGAAACTTATCTCACACAGTCAGTGCTGATCAAATTAAATGAGATGGTGTGTGTAGATTACAAAGCATATTGTGGGTCACACTGGATGGGCTCAGGCAATGCTATTTTGTTGTAATGATCAGGAAAACTGAAAACTAGGCCTTTGAGCGGCATCTTGGGAACAGCAACTGCAGAGCAGGATACACTGAGGCCTGCTGGAAGAGTGACTGGTGGCTGAGGCTGGTCTGGAAGATTTCCCAAATGGGATGAAGTTAAACATGGACCGTGGTACCAACAGTGATCCCAATCTCCTTGGAGCCCCTTTCATGTGTAGGCCTGCAGACACACACAGCCACCCACCCTGATCTCAGCCAGGGGCATGCCCACCTCCCACCCCTGAATGCTATTTCCGCTGATGCTCCTGTCTCTGCTTCATCCTCAGAGAGGACAGGCTTCTTGCCTGGCTTGTTTTCGCTGGGGCCTTGGGTTTGGAAATGAAAGCCATGATTTGATGGGAGGTGAGTCCCAGGGCAACCTAGGACAGAAGCTTTCACTGCCCACAGTCACAGCAGCTGGTGGACGCCTCTGAGACCAGCTCAGGTGTCAGAGACTAGACTACAAGGTCATCATCGTCACAAATGCATGGCAGCACTGTTGCTGGGAACCTGTGTTTATTTTTACTGCTCCACTGCTATTTGTGGTGACAGACCACCAGCAGAGAAGGGTGGGAGGGAGAGAGGAAGGGCCTCTACCCTGGGGAAGGAGGCAGACTGGAGAACATGATACTCTTCTTTGCAGAGTGAGTCCAAACGAAGGGTTTTGCTGTGTGTTTTGTTTGTTTGGTTTGGTTTTTGGACAGTGAGGGAGCTTGCACATGGAAAGAGTCAGAAAGAGAGAGATGAGTTGGTGGAGGAGAGGCACTGGAATCTAGGGCACAGGGGAAGAGATTCTGCATTCTCTGACATTGGTGGGAAGGATGTGAAGGCAGCAGACAGAAGGACGTGTGTAGGGGATAAGCTAGCAGTTGAGGGGTTATGACCACCTGCTGGGAGGGGAACTGAACTAGGAATGGGAACCAGAAAGCAGTGAGGAAGGACTGAAACTACCATCACCAGGAAGAGGACACATCCTAGAGACTGGGCACAGTATGCCTCAGCACTGAAGATTGTGAGTTTACAATTAATCCCCCAGCACCATCAGGCAATGCAGACCCAGAGTCAAGAAGGCAGAAGGTAGCATTAGATCCAGGGTTGGAAGGAGAGAATCCAAAGGGCATCATTGTGGGATGCACTGTGGCCAACCCCTGAGATCTAGTTATTAAGCCCAGAACTTTTTTGTTTCTCTCTGAACACAGTTGGAGGATAAGTGGCTCAGAAGGGTTTTAGTGAATAACAGGCCAATCCCATCCCTACCCCATGTGTCAGCTCATCCTCTCCCCACGAGGTCAAGTGCCTAGTCTTATGGAAAGCTCAGCTGGTGCAGGAGCAGATGGCCCTGTAGTCACCCCAGCCTCTTTGGCAATATTCCACATCTCTGTGCCCAGAGTACACAAAACTCAGATGCATGGTACAGCTAAGTCAGGGTAGAATCTCTGGTCACCTGTACACAGGTTCTGTATTCACTAGGGCTACAGTCCTTCATGCCGCTGAGCCCAGATCTCAGTGTATTAATCAAAAGTTGGGGAGCTGAAGGGGTGACTCAGCGGTTACGGCGTTTGCCTTGCATGTGCCAGTACGTGAGTTCAAACCCCAGCACCATGTACACAACGAAATGTCAAAACAATGAAAGCTGCACGAAAAACTAAATAAAAATTACTTCTCTCTTTCTCTCTCTCTCTCTCACTGTCCCCTCTTTCTTTAAAAAAAGAAAAGTTAGTTATAGGATCTCACTTTGCCTTCTCTTGTAGGACCCAACACATGGACAAGAAATCCCATCAGCCCCTTGTGGCCAAGACCAGTTTTCCTAAAACAAGCTTGTTCTCAGAGATCTTATTATTTGATGTATACCTGACCATCCATGTTTCCTCAAATTGGTTTCTCCAAACTCCCCATTTGTGTGTGGTGGAGCTAGGGAACAGGTGAGTTGCAAACATTGTTTCCCAGCAGAGGGTTTATTGACAGAGCGACCAAACTGGGGCCACTTATCCTCCTTATATACAACAGTTTGGCTCTTGGCCCAGGCCTACCTTTCCAAGATGCCAAGAGCACACACCTGCCAACCAAGAGGAGGCTCAGCCATCTAGGAGAAATATGAGCCATATGAATTCATAGTTCTCATATTTTTACTTTTTTCATTACCACTTTTTATTTTTATGATCCATTTATCTGGGGAAAAAAATGCAGGGGGCAAAAATAAAAACCAAAGTTCATTATACACTTCACCGTTAGTCTCAAGGCTAAGCTATTCCTTCCTTTCACGCTGGCAGTTGAAGTGCTGTAGTATCTTTGGTATGTCGCCATCTCGTGATCAGAAAGGGTAACTACCTGTTTATGCCCCAGAGTGTATTTAATATTTCAACATGTGGTGCTATATGCTGAGCACAGTTCCTGGCACCGTATAGCAATTGCAGTACAGGGACGGTAGCAGCTGCACTGTAGGAACACGGTACCCTTGCCTGACCCACTCCTCATCATTTGAGATTCCATCCAGAATCTTGGATGCTGAACGGAGTTTGGTGGAACAGAGCAGGCTGGGGCTGCAGAATTCATTTCAGGTTGCAGCAAAGCAAGGCCTTTCCCAGTTGCAATAGTTTCCTATCCCTACACATTAGTGGTTCTCAGCCCTGGCTGTACATTAGAATCATCTGCAGGCATTTGGAAACAGCGATGCCCAGTCCTCAGCCCCAGAGAGCCTGATTTCAAAGTTCAGGGTTGAGGCATCGGTGTTTTTAAAGCTCTCCAGGTGCTTCTAATGTGCAACTGGGATTGAGAGACACTGTAAAAATCACTAAGCCAGGCCAGACATCACCCTTTTTATTGCTGTTATAACTGGAGGAATTATCCTCCCCCCAAACTCCTCATCCTCTCAACGCTCCATGGAGACAGAAATTGGGCAACTGTTGGGCTCCATCATCTAAGAACTTCAATTGTCTTTTAGTTACTAGCAATACTTTCCAAGTTTCCAGGGGTCTGTGAGGGGCCCCATAAGCTATTCTTAAAAGGCAGATGGATAATAGACCTTTTTGGCTCATTCTTGGCCAGTCTAAAGGAGCACAGTTTAAAAGTGGAATGGGTGGGCAGGAACACATTTTGAAGGCCAGAAGGATGCAAAGGAAAATTCCAAGGAGAAGCTTTGCAAAGCATGAGCAATTTAGGGGGCAGGGAGTTTGTGTTTCTCCTTCAGGGTCTGAAATTAGTCTATGCTACTTCTAGGAATGAACATTTGTCATGAGGAGGGATATGTGCATACACCAACTGTTATTTTATGACTCTTGGGAAGACCAGAGAGGTCTATTATCAATTCACATTGGTGGGACACTGTAAAGAGGACTAGGTCCTTGTGTCCTTCACAGTTTATCTGGCTCTGACGGAATTGGAGAGCCCACATTTCTCTTGGACCAGTTTGCTAAATGACCAGGGAATTGTCCTGGATGGAAAAAGACTTGATTAAACCAATTCCTGGGTAGTTGGGTGGGGTTGGAAGATCCTGTGTGATAGACCAGACCTCAAAGGTAGGAGGTGGAGTTTCTCAAATACAGGACATGGAGTTTCATAATGGAAGAATCCTCATGGCCTAAGTACTTTTTAAAGGCCCCACCCCTACCATTACATTGGGGATTAAGTTTCCCACACATGCTTCTTTTGGGGGGACACAAACCATAGTGACATTCCAAAAGGAAGTTTGAAGGGGCTGCGTGTCTAAGAGAAAGGCAGATAGAAGATCAAGACAACAAGATTAGGACCTAGTGTATCCTGCACACCATGTAATTTCTTGCATGGTTTCCCTTGTGTAAATAAGAAAAAATGGTATTAGTGGCCTTTAAAATCAACTCCCTCATATGCTGGAACTTCCTCTAATGTGTCCAATTTTCAGTAAAGTAGGATATATTTATTCACTTTTATGGGATAATGCTGTGAAGAGAGAAGGGATACATTTCCTTCCTCCCCAAGCATATGGAGGCTTCAGGAAGCTGGCGGTGATCCACCCAGTGAGGACCAGAGTGTGGCCCATGCAGAACTCAGAGCAGCCAGAAAAAAAGCAGAACTCAGAGACAGAGGCCTAGGGAATCTCGAATGTGGGAGATGGGAGACAACCCTTCTTCCAAAGTTAGAGGGAGATGACCCTGAAGGCAAGCTGCCATTTTGATTCCTCCATAAATCCCTTTATTATCAAGATAAAGGGAAAAGAGGAAGATGGCAGACAGAAAAAGGGCCATCTAGAGAAGTGATTTTGCACTCAGTTAGTTTTGGGTAGCAGCAGGGCATTCAAGCAGAACTTTTTCACAGATAGCAATTGCAGTACAGGGACGGTAGCAGCTGCACTGTAGGAACACGGTACCCTGGTAAACAGAAGGCATATCTGGTAAACAGAAGGCAGGTTTTTATTTTTCCTTACAGTGCTGGGGATGGAACCCAGAGCCTCATCCATGCTAGATAAGCTCTCCCACATTGACCTATATACCTCCAGCCCCAGAAGGGGGAATATTTAGGATGAGAGTTATCAACTGCATACTTGAAGACTACCCAAGAGAGAAAGGGTTTTAGAGATGTAGACCATGTCCTAGCCCTTTATTTCCTGCAACAGAACATGAAATAAAGAGAACCAGGAGGGCCACTAAGGTACCATGGCTGGAACCTGCTTCTGACACCCAGCTTGGATCTTGTTTATGTCTTCAGTTTTCCCAGGTATCATCTTGACTCTGGTATTTGGAACATTATCTTTGATGAACCCATGAAAGGCACTTCATGGGAAACTGTGCAACTCACCAGCCAATACTTTTTCTTTGGGTTTTCTGTGGCCAATGAAGAATATATTTTATTATACTTTAGTTTTTCTATTAGAGCAATTATCAATGTTTGTGTAGACAGGGAGTTGAAATCTCTGAGTCAGAACTCTCTCCTTTGAGTATATTCAAAGACTTCAGGACTGTGTGGGCAAAGAGTATCAAATGATTGCCATTTTTTTTTATTATTTTTTGAACAACCTTACACGATTTTAACAAAATAATATAAAATGTGTATAAAATGTGTAAATATTCTGGATATTGCAATTATCTCCAGGAGTGCCCCCCCAATTACCCTCCCTTATCCCTCCCTTCCCCTTCCCATTACAACTCTAGAAAAAGTATTAGATTGTAAAGCATTACATCTTATCTGGATTTAACTCATGCTACTAGACCAACTTTCTCATTGT
>PVKS010032225.1:0-22727 GCA_004027875.1 Aplodontia rufa | reverse complement strand
TCTTCTTAAATAAACTCTGTTTACTCTGCTTGCCTCGGTGTCCCTCGGTTTCATTCTTCGACTCCGAGAGGACACGAACCCGACATCCACATCACCAGCGTCACTAGTATGCTCGTCTTGCTTGATTTGGAAGTCCAGAGAAAAGGCCTCCTGTCTGGGATGTCAGAAAGTTAAGTTCCATTCTTTAATCATCCTTATTTTTAGTCATGGGGACAAGGGAATTGGATTACTATGCTATCATCTCCTTGGGCTGAAATCTATCTGCCCCAGGAATCTTTTTTTTTTTTTTCATACCAGGGATTGAACCCAGGGGCGCCTAACTACTGAGTCACATCCCAGATCTTTTTAATTTTTAATTTTGAGACAGGGTCTCACTAAATTGCTTAGGGTCTTGCTAAGTTGCTGAGGCTGGCTTTGAACTTGCGATCCTCCTGCCTCAGCCTCCCAAGTCTCTGGGATTACAGGCACCACCGTGCCTGGCTGTCCCTAAGAACTTTAATGAAAAAGTTAGGCCTGCTTTCTTTCTTCCATAACTCTATTTTGGGGGAATAAGTGTACTCTGAAAACTACTTTTAAATAATTCGGATTTGCTAACCTGTTCATGATCATGTTATTTTCCTCTTTTTAGCTTCATCTTCTCCATCATCATCATTACTCCCCAGATCATTTAAGTTCCCCCCCACCTGCCCACCTACTACCTAGGGAGCATTGCTTTTAAAAGTCATCTTTCTTTTAATAGATAACTGAGCAGAACAGCAAGGAGCCACTCGGGGGAGGTGGAGTATTATGCTCGTCATGGAATTTGGAGAGCAAGCTTGTTTGGGAATTCAATAGTCAGCAAAGGTGTCGGTCCCTTTTTTGGAGACCCATCAGTCCTCAGTTGAATATCAGAGTACACTCTCGATCTGCCTGCAGTCTTCTTGTGGTGGCTTTGACCTTTCCAGCAGGGTGTGTCACAGTGGCAAGCTTCCCATTGGCTCAATGAGCCTCATTTGAAATCAGATGAGTAATTATCTCTCTTCTGGCTTCCCACCCATTCTGATTAGCCTACTTTGCCTAACCAGAGTCAGCAAGAACATCCTCAAACTCTCTGCATCCCTTTCTACCTAAAGTATGTAAATGTTAATTACTAAGAGTAGCTCTCAAAGTGTTTATAGAATCAGGATTCTGCCTCCCCCTCTGCCCCATCTTTCTTTTTCCTTGTCAGTTTATGTGACAATAATACCTTGATTTTTAATCATCCTTTATATCTTTTCAGTTGGTGTCACACCTTAGAGCTTGTCTGAGAAAGGACTTCAGGAATGAGATGGTGGAAGCGGGGGTGGGGTATGCCATAGAGTTGGTTTGAGACCCGTGAAGATAGATTAGAAGACTTCCAAGGTAAGGTGGTCTGCTCCAAAGCTCTGACACCCTTCCTATAGGAGGAAAGAGGGCAGAGCCCAGGTGAAGCTGCCCCACAGCGGAAATGACCAAATCCGGCTCTCACAAGCAGACGTGATGAATGCTGTGCAGAAGCTGGTAGCAGGTATGAGCCTAACACCTTGCTCACACCCATCCTACATCTACTCTCTAGATCAGTGCATCCCAAAAAGTTTTAGCCACAGAATCTCCACTTGATCCCGAATGTAGGCAGAATTCCACTCTTCAGAGCAAACAGAAGCTAAATAGCTGGGGCAAGGGGATGTGGGGGTGTAGGAAATGGATTTCCTCCTCTCTCCCCTCTCCCCACTCTCTGCCCCTCTAGTACCCCACCAAACATCCAAAACCTGCTCCCTAGCCTACACTGCCTCCTTCAAGCAGGACTCTGTAATCTTAGCCTTTACTGTCCCCTACCTCCCTCCCCCAGCCAGAGAGCAAGACAGATGTTCCCAAGTAAATGAGCTGAAATTCAAATCGGAGACATTCCTAGGGGCTGTTTACTTGGTGTCCCATGCCTAACAAGTTCTGGTGTGCCCTCTGGCTGAATCCTGCCTCTGATGGGCCAGCAGACAGTGCCAAGAATCGGGGCTGGCGCTGGGTGGTGGTAGACACGTGGCATCTGATGCTTCCCCACCCGCCTGATGGTTTCCCATGTGGCTCCCTCTTGCAGACAGATTCCTGGCTCTGTTGTTTGGGGTTTCCTCATGCTTCTCACCTCACCCTTTCTGTACTGAGCCCACAACATCAGGGAAGCATCTCAAATTTCACAGTAGGGATTTGGGGGAGGAAAGCAGATATGGTAATGTTGATAGCCAAGAAAATTCTGCTTTTTGTGAAAATACTGGGCAGCACTTAGGAAGCTTTCAACAAGAGGCTGCATCCTTTACACTTAACCTAAGAAGCTTGTTCGACTAGAGAGCCAAAAACACCTTGTCATTCTGACATCTTGACCTCTCCTGGAGGCAGAGCAAGTGGAAGCGAGCAGTACATGAAATCTGGAGCCAGGCTGTGCTTCCAGCTCCGTGAGGATTCCAGGGACCTGAGCAAACGTCTTCACTTTCTAAACTTGGCCTATATTTTCGATCACGTTAAAAGATGTTCTCCGAGGTCTCTTCTCACTCTGCCTTTGTGTTTTACAGGCCACTGAGCAAAGAGGCCCGGGAGACACTTTGGATGAAGTTGTTCTGCCTAACATCCTGTGTGCTGAATGAAATTCACCTGTAACACTGCCTAGGCCCTCCTGGAAGGCAGAAGACCCCTAGGCTAAAGCAATCCTTATGCTGGGCCAAGGGAGGCTAGTCACCAGGAAGGCGGCTGCTGACCACCCTATCCAAATAGGTGATGACCGCCCTATCCAAATTGATGGTGACCAGATCCTGAGACCTTCATGCCAGGAGGGTGAATCTGAGGTTCTAACAGAGAACCTGCCAGAGCAATCCAGGAAGACAGGATACCCTGAGCAGGGACTGCTACTCTTTCACTTCTCTGGGACACACCTACAGGTCAGTTCCAGGAGCACTGCCACCCAGCGCAACCCTGCCACCATTGTCCTCATTCTCTCATGTGTCCTTATAGTCAGTGCCCACCACTTGAGGAGATCCAGGCCTGTCTTGCCCTGGGAACCCAAAAGCACTGAGAGGCAACTATTCCATTCTATTTTGTAAGCAAGTCGTGACAGGTAAATCCTGGGACATAAATCACCTGGGTCATAAATTGGATATTGGGCATTACTGCTTATTCCTAATCCAACATATAGGTTGAGTTCCATGTGGTCAATGAGGCAAACAATTCTTCATCATCAGGAGCCCTGAGTAGTTCATTACTAACTAATAAGGTGACCTTGAGAAGGAACTCCTGATTTCCTTGCCATCTAAGGGGGTGAATGTTCAATCTGGCTATCTCCTAGGGCTATTGTACAAAGAAATCAAATGTAAACATGTATGTGAACATAGGAGTATACAATACACTAGATAAATGGTTGTCCTATAAACATAGTGAAGAGTATGAAATTAAGAGCACTGGTACTGGAATTCATTGGGTTCATACCATGGCTCTGCCAATTCCTGAAAGGATGACCTTGAACAAATTACTTAGCCTCTCTGTGCATCAGTTTTCTCATCTGTAAAATGGGAATATTGATAGCACCTATCTCATAAGGTTATTAATTGAAAGTATGTCCACTGCCTGGAACAAGGCCTAGCATATAGTAAATGCTCAAATAAGTGTCTACCATCATGAAGAGCACCACGTTCCTCTGGTCAGAGAGCACTTTGTGGGTTCACGGAGCCCTCTTATGCATATGGAAGTGAAGCACTTGCTATAGATTTTGGTGGTCCTGATGGGAAGTAGTGGGTTGGCATCCCTCCTCCAATTCAGTTCAGCTCAGTTGATCATGAGACCTCATGTAGCTCCCTCCTTCCCATGAGCCTCAGTTCCTGCTACCCCCCCCAATTGTGGTTATTTGTCCCACAGTCATTTGGAACGCTTTATTTGAGATATTCTAGAAGCAGCATTTACTCCCTGATTTCCTGGTTGTACATCCTATTCCAGAGGGGACCATGAGGGTACACATATCACAGAACCAGAAAGAGAAGTTGAAGAAACAAATTTCAGGGTTTGAAGAGCTCCTTTGGAAAAGTATGAAAGATTTTTTTTTTTTTTTTTGCTTTAAACATCTTTTTTTTTCTTTTTTCTTTTTCTTTTTTTTTTAGAGAGAGGAGAGTGAGAGAGACAGAATCAATTTTTTTTAGTTTTCCATGCAGCCTTTATTGTTCCGAGACTTCACTGTGCACATGGTGCTGGGGTTTGAACTCTACTTGAGCGTGCCAGGCAAGCGCTGTAACTGCTGAGCCATCGCTCCAGCCCCATGCTTTAAACATCTTTAATTAATTTTTCCTTTGCCTTTAATTTTCCTGGTTGGAAACATAGACATCCCTCCCCTTGAGTCCAGGAGAAAGTGGGCACTCGTTAAAGGAATTTTATTTCCATGATGTAGTCTGTTCTTCTCAGCAAATATGTTTATTGGAAGCAGTTGTGCTTAACCCCATTGATGGTCCCCAGGGTGGAGAGGGCATGCATCCAGCTTGCAGTGACTTTGCTTTGGAAGGAGCCACCTGAACAAATGAGCTGCAGCCCCTGAGGGGCTGACCAGTCTGCTTGGCAAAGAGATGGGGGACAGAGGTAATTTAGCCTCCCATCAGCTTCTCCTTCAATGACTCTAATTCACTATCCTGAGATGCTCATACTCAGGAGGGTACCTAGAAAGGTGCCCTCCAGAGCAGGAGGACTGGAAAAGGTGACCACTGATTCTAAATGACTTCAGTGTTTGGTCAGCTACTGGCTGGATTTCCACACTTGACCGCAGCATCTCGTCAATGACACATTCATATCCAGCCAGAATGTCATCCTTGGCTCTGAGTCTGGATTTCCTAACACCAGATGTGAGCTGCGAATGGAATGAAACAGTGACCGGTTCCTGGTATTTGCTCAGCTGGCATGG
Organism: Aplodontia rufa; assembly: GCA_004027875.1. Classification (NCBI taxonomy): domain Eukaryota; kingdom Metazoa; phylum Chordata; class Mammalia; order Rodentia; family Aplodontiidae; genus Aplodontia; species Aplodontia rufa. Next base: position 17,809 of record PVKS010032225.1, on the reverse strand, counting down.
AGGCCTGGGTCTTTAAATCAGATCCCAAGCCAGACCTTGGACTCTGTCACCCCAGCTTCCACAGTTGTGCCACAAGTAAGTCCTAGGGAAAGAATTAGCTTGATCCATTCTTGAGTCTTACCAAGGTCACCAATGGACAACCCCAGGAAGCCTCTGTTAGGAAAAGGCTGACAGAGCACTTGTATTGAGTTGTCCTGCTCACAAAGCCCCAGCATGTGACTTAGGTCATACTTCTCTTTGCACTTTGCAAAGAGGAGCCAGCATGGAGGTTTTCTCTGTGGAGGTCAAAAATATTTGCAGGGCTGGATTGGTGGCTCAGCGATTACGGCTTTTGTCCACTTTTCCGGCAAGTGTGAGTACACAAGTTCAAACCTCAGCACCACAGACACAACGAGGTCTTGGAGCAACGAAAGCCACATGAAAAACTAAATAAAAATTGTTTCTCTCTTTCTCAGTGTCCCTCTCTCTTTAAAAAAAAAAAAAAAATTTGCAGATTTTATCTTTTCTAATCTTAATTTTTAAAAATTTAAGATATTTTCTGAAGTGAAGTCCACATGAGTAAGATACTATTATTGAGAATCCCATGATATGGCTGAGCTGAAGCCCATTGAATCACGTAAGACTGGTTCACACTCCTTCAACAAATATTTGAGCTACATAACACTGCAACAGCCTGCTAAGTAATGCATAAGTTTTTCTCACTAAAACACAGCTGTATTCACAATACTTGGTCATCAATAGTTAGTTGTGGTGCTCAGAATCCAACTAAGACCCTCATGGGCTGGAGCACTGGCTCAATGGTGGAGCACTTGTCTGGCATGCACAAGGAACCAGGTTTGAACCCCAGTACCACATATACAACTGTCGGAGAAACAAAGGCCAGATGAAAAAATAAAGTTGATTCTCTCTCTCTCTTTCCCCCTAACTTCTCTCTCTCTCTCTCTTTCTCTTTCTCTCTTTTGTAAAACAAACAAACATGTAAGACCATGTTTATCGACTAGAAATTTAAAAAATAAAGTATCAAATGTATTGGTAAAAAATTAATTAATTAATTTTTAAAAACCCCTTAGAAACCATAAATACAGAATGGGTTATGGAACCTCACTCCAAATAAAAGAACCACCAAGTTTTGTTGTTGTTTTTAATCATAAAGGCAGGAAATCAAGCATCTGATTTTTCCCATGACAAACATTTCAATACCAAATGATCTCCATCTTTCCCATCTTCCCACCACCTTATTCTCACCCCTTCACCTTCCCTCCACCAAATTGTTCATCTACCATGGATGAGTTTGGAGTGGGGAGAGGGGGAATTTAAGTGACAGATGTGAGAGTGTTGGCTAGAAACTGAGAGCCCAGCCCAGGGGAGAGACCCCCTTACATAAAGTGGTCTCTAGTAGGCAGTAGTCACTAGCTGGGAGAGGATAAGAATGCTCTAGGGGAGCGGAGGCCCATGCTGTCTCAGAGTGGAGAAGAGATGGCAGTCTAACTCAGGAAGGGAACTGAAACTGCTGCAGCCTAGAAGGGAGCAATATTGGAGAGAAATCAAAGGGCAGATGTGGAGCCCACCAAGAAAACTATTTAATTCATCCAAGAAATTAAGGACAAAAGCAATAACTCAGTTTTCATAGAGAAATGTGTGTGCTCGTGGGGAAAAGAGTAGGGAAATTCATTCAAGGAGAAACATTGATTTTTTTTTTTCAAGAGAGAGGTTATATGTGTATATGTGAGAGAAAGAGAGACACGGAGTCAATTCTTATTTATTTTTTCATATGTTATTGTTTTTTTTTCCCCAGGACAGTTAGCTGTGTATGTGGTGCTGGGGTTTGAACCTGGGTTCTTGTGCTTGCCAGGCAAACGCTCTGTGGCTGAGCCACTGCTCCAGCTCCAGAAATGTTGATTTTTTTAAAGTCTACTTTAGAAGCCAGTAGTCTTAAAGTGGAGGTTGGGGCCTTAGAGGGGAGCAGGAAACTAAAAACATTTGGGAATAACCCTGCAATATTTTTGGTGGCTATAGGCTTAACTTTCTACACTCTGAATCCATAGTCTTAGTAGGGCTGCACCCTGATGTTGGTCTTCAGTTGGCTGTGCACCAAGTGATTGGATGTCGATAGCTGTGTGGGAGTGGCATTGTAGGAGCCAAGGGTGGGGAGGCTGGGAGTCCCAGGCACTCCCTCCAGAAAAGCCATTTCTCTCCTGGACCTCAGGTGGTTTGGAAGAGGATGACCTACCACACAAGGGGTAACGAAAAGTGTCTGGAGGTCTTCTATTTGTGACTGCCCTAAGGTCAGGTTTTCATACATCTTTTCTGGTTTTGTTTCATTTTGTTTGTACCTGGGATTGAACCCAGGGGCACTTAACCACTGAGCCACATCCCTAGTCCTTTTTTTCTTTTGAAACAGGGTCACTAAGTTGCTTATGGCCTTGTGAAGTCACTGAGGCTGGCTTTGAACTTGCAATCCTCCTGCTTCAGCCTCCCATACCACTGGGATTATAGGTGTGCACCTGACCTTATATTTTTATTTCTAAGTTTCTTCAGTTGTTAAAAAACAAACAAACAAAAAACAGTGGTTCTCTAACCAGGTTCCCTGGACCGACAGCAGCAGAATCACCTGGGAACTTGTTAGAAAGAAAAATGCTTAGCCTGACCCCAAGCAGAAACTTGGGGTGGACCCACAAATATGTGCTTTAACCAGCTCTCCAGTAAATTATTTGAGTTTACTTGAGAATCACTGTAAAAGCAAGATGGCAGGCCCTCTGAGCTGTAAGTCCTAAATATTTCACCCTTTTGCTCCTTATTGATCCATTTTTGGCTTTTATATTTAAACTTCCTTTGCAGAAATAGACAAGGTTTCTGTCATAGAGCTCAATGCCTATTACACATATTATTGAATCAACTCTTTTAACCTTGAAGGAAGGAGGAGGCACCACAGGGCCAAAATGTAATTTGATCAATTCAATGTGCGTTCTTTGTCTAGGTTGAAGGAAGTGCAAAAAAAGTAAACAGATGCGGGAAGTTAGGGCTCTGGGGACATTTGGCTCCCTTTGAGCTGTCTGAATTGGCAAAGCAACTGAGAAGTCGCCCTAAGATCTGCACCACCTGGTTCCTGCCTTTGGAAACAAGAGCTGAGAGGGTAACACATGACAGGCCAGCAGCAGTTAGGATTGCTCATGAGCTTCCCCACTGCCTTTTCATCTTCAAATAGTTATCCTGGCATTTCTCAACACTGATTCTCCTCTCCACTTGCAGAGGGAGAAAAAGAGGCTTTACAGCCCTGGAGACTCAATTACACCGTTACTCACTAACGCCCTTTGCCGACCTCTCCCCACTCCCACATTCCGACCGGCTCTTCTCTGTCTGCGTTCCAGATTTGCCTAGACATTCCAGGACAGAGGTGATTCCTTCTGCAGTTGCTGGGCTCCAGTTGTCACGCAAGATCCAGAGGCCAAGGACAGGTATCCATTAGGGAGAGATGTGTGATCCCAGGAGCTTCTGGCATGTGGAGAGGAGGAGGGGGACAGATTACAGTGCCGGAAAAGGCTGGGTTATGTAAGCAAAGCACAGGGGTGTTTGCACTGCTATTCACCTGTTGCTAATTAGTACACTGCACGCCAGGAACAGAGAGGGGGAAATCTGCCGCTATGCAAGCTCCCCTCGCTGTGGGAGTGAGGACGCACTGACACTATGCAGAAAGGCTCAGGCCAACAACAACAACAGAAATGTACCGGGTCACGGGGTCACGCAGTGTTAAGTGCTGGGGATACTGAGGTGAATAGACCAGAATCCCTGCTCACCAGAAGGAGCAAAGAGTCAAATAGAGAGGATGCGAGCAAGTTATAATGATCCATGTGATACATGTAATGAAACTATCTTCAGTACATAAATCCTGCAGAAATGCTTTGAGAGTTGAGTCAGACAGACCCAGTGTTTCCTTCCAGAAGGGAACTCTTCCAGGCAGTGAGAATGGTGGGTACAAAAACTGGGGAGTGGGCTGGGATTCTCTAATCCTGACACGGTAAAATGAACCTATGATTCCAGTGGTACAAGCAGAGTCCGGAAGGAATCTTCCTCCCAGTGGGGCAAGTGAAAAGGATCGAAATCTGAGGCCCAGAGGAGAGAGTAGGCAGGAAGAGATCTGGATGAATGGATGAGGGAGGGAGGAGAAGGGGAGCTCAGGGAGATTGCCCAGCTCAGCTGGCAGGGACTCTGGCCCTGCCCAGCGGACAGGTGTGTGCAGCACAGCTGTATGCAAAGAGTGGGTGTGTGCTCTGCAAGAGCAGAAGCCCTAGCCCAGCAACACTTTAGAGCCCCCCAAGATGGCCTTTGGTGTCGGAGGGTGGGGACACTAAGAAAGGAGAGGGAGAACCTAGGAATGGAGAACTGAAACCATTTGTAATTAAGAGAAGTTTTGAAAGAGTCCTGAGGGACAAAGAGGATGGAAGGGTAGAAAAGTTTATAGAGCAAAAAGAATTCACGCAGGTGTGTTTTGTTTTGTTTTTCTGTCTCCAGTGACAATGAAATATTCCCTCAAATGTCTTTTCTTCTAAAGGCCACCTGCATTCTTTGACTTGTGGCACCTTCCTCCATTTCAAAGCCAGCAGCAGAGAATCATCAAATTTCTCTTTGATGTTGATCTTATGTCTTCCTAGGCGCACCCAGAGAAACTAGGATAATGTCCCCATCTCCAGATCCTTAATTTAGTCCCATTTGCAAAGTCTCTTTTGCCTAGTGACATCTCATACTCACAGGTTTGGGGATTTGGAAATGGAGCTCCCCCCCGCCACCTTCTTTTTAAGAGAAAAAAAGAGAGTCAATTTTATTTATTTATTTTCTGGTTTTTGTTTGTCCAACACTTGTTTGTGTATGTAGTGCTGGGGTTTGAACCTGGGCCCTTGTGCATGCCAGGCAAGTGCTGTGCTCTACTGCTGAGTCACCTGTCCATCACCAGGAAATGCAGCCCTTTGAGGGGCTGTTGTTCTACCTACCACCTGCCTCCTCCCAGCACCACTGCCACCTCATTTCTCATCTGGAGTCGCCAACACATGCCCAATTGCATAGAAAAATCACAAAGTATGTAATGTGAGGGAATAAAGAGAGAAAGGAGAGAGAAGGAGGCCTCCAGGAATGAAGGGTCACCCTTCAACCCCAGTCTCTCCCCCAGTTTCCTGTCCCCAGGATCCCCTGTCCAAACCATTCTTGGCCTTGCTAATTTCTTCTCCCTTTGCTCTTGGCCATCAAAACTTTCTTTGCTCTTACTATTTCCTCTTGTCTAGAAGTTTCTCTCTCTACTTCCTAACAGTTACCTCTACTCCTACTAACCCCCACACAGAGCACTTGGTCTTTGGGTCTGAGTTAAGATGTCACCACCCCAGAAAGCATTCTCGGGCTTCTAGGTCTTGGTCTCCAGGGAACCCGGTGGGCACCATCACACCCTACCCTTATCTGTCTGAGCCCTTATCTGATCCTGTTATAATTGCCCTTTTATCTATCTGTCTTCTTTGTTCTGCAAGCACCTTGAGAAAAAGATCCAAATCTGTCTTGCTATTCCTCAAGTGTATCACAAGGCTCAATAAATATTTCCAAAGCAGGATTAAAAAAAATAAATAGCACTCCTTTTTATTGAAAAATCTTGATCAAGTTGCCTTTCTTTTTTTCCCAGCCCTAGTCCTAGGCCCTATTTTTTTCACCTATTACCTACTGTTGGCTTGGCTGGAGGGTATGCTGCCTAAATTAAGAGATGGAGGCTTTCTTATGGAAAGGGAGGGAATGATACACAGTTCATTGTTTGTCAGTTGGTCCCAGATCAGGAAGGCAACTGGGGACAAGGCCCTGGCAGAAAGGCCTGGGAAGTTTCCAAAGTGAGGATTCAGAAGAGAGGTTTCCCTGCTCAGGTCACATCGGCAGCAAGGCTGTGCTCTGCTGTCTATAATGTCATCACTGGCCAGAGCCACATGCCTAACATGTAATAAGAATTCCAGGACAGCCACATGAGACAGCAGCTGAACATCAATCATCCTCATGCTAGGTCAAAAGGGCGGGGCAGTGTGGCAGGTCTCAGCACTGCAGCAAACCGAGGGCACACATCCCCTCCCACTCAGCCCCAGCCAGCCTTCCTACCCTCTACCCTCCTGCACATACTTCCAAATACCAAAGCACACATTTAGAAGAGTTCCACCAAATGTCCAGCCTCCTCAACAGGTGTAGGACTGATGAGAAAAAAATTGTTAACAGATGACTTTTCCATCCACTTTTAGTAGATGAAGGATTTGCAGAATCTTCATTTGTCTCCTGCAGAAGTCATTGTGGCCAATACAAATCATGTCAAAAGCGCTTGTCAACTTAACTATTGTAGCCTAGAAGATAAACAAGCATCTCCTTCTCCTTCTCTCTTTTTACTTTTTTAAAAATAAGTAAAACAAATATTAATGGACTTGTCACTGCCAAAGGTCAAGTTTTTTACTTCCTTTCCATGTGGAAATTTTTCTTTGGTTTGTTTATGTCCATGGATTTATGATACTGTTCTATGCCTAGTTCATGATTTATTTATCTGTTCTTGGTGGACATTTAGATTGGGGGTTTTTCCTTTCAAAAAAAAAGTCTACAGCATATTCTTTTTGTAATTTTTTTTAAAGAGAGAGGGAGAGAGAAAGAGAGAATCATTTTTATTTAGTTTTTCATGTGACCTTCATTGCTCGGACACTCTGCCGTGATATGTGGTGCGTGGGGTTTGAACTTGCATCGGACTCCCGCATGCAAGGCAAGCGCCACGTCTCCAGCCCCTGTATGAATCTTAAGTGAAATTGATGGGTAAGTGCTTCCACAGCTTTCCCAGGTGAGTAATTACTAAATTACTATCCAGATGGGTGCATCAATTTACACTCTCACCAACAGCACATGTGTTCCTGTTGTTCGGTATCTTTCCCAATTCTTTCACAAATGTTTTTGGGTTTTTTCTTTTTTCTCTTTCTTTTTTTTAACTAACCTTATAGGTATATAATATCTCACTTTGACTTAATTTACTTTCTATGACTACTAGACTAGTAAGATTACATATTTTTTAAATATTTTTTATGTCCTTTTGTGTATTTTTGTGTGTATTGTGTGTGTGTGTGTGTGTGTGTGTGTGTGTGTTATTCTGTGTTGTTTGGGTTTCTCCTGTGACTTGCCTGTTTGTATCTTTTGCCTAATTTTGAGTTGTCTTTTCATATCAGTCTTTAGTTTGCTTTACATACATTTCATTTGGATTTATTTCTGGCGCTTTGCTTCTCTTATAGAGGTTAGCTCTAAATTTTTTGTACCAACTTTGGTTGATATATTAAAATGCAAATTTACTTATGTATGATCTATCTAATAAACTGGTGCATTCTCCTATAAATGTCATGATGCTCTTTTTTTGAACATCTCTAGAAATTTTAGATACTTTTGTACCCAGGGCTCACCCTTGGTTACTGAGGCCAATCCAGTCCACACAGGGGCGCATCTATTTGCTAACTTGCTGGCTAAACTGCCGCAGCTTGTTCCTGAACCTCTGACTCTTTCATACTGACATATGTGACAGCAATGCCCCCTTCTGGAGGCCTGCCAGCAAGACAGAACTCTCCTGGGAGATGGCTGAGGTGCTTGTTAAGATCAAAGATCCAGGTTGAGTGACCTAGCTTGAGGTCAGCTTTACTGTTACAAAATAGAAAGATCCCCAGGCAAAGGGCTCAGAGCCAGCAGCGCTGGACAAGGGGCTGCTGGGATGACCTGATTAGAGGATAGTGTTTCTTAGTTGGCCACATTCACTGTCCTTCCAACTCCCCCTTTGAAAAGGCCTTGGGGACATCAGAAAGCAGGCCAGGAGGAGGAAGCTGCACTGCTTGGAGAAAAGGAGTTAGAGAGAAGCCTTCCCATCATCCACCTAACATCCTGCTCAGCTCTCAAGCTGTTCCCCAGCGAGGTTTCCACCTGAAGTGTCCATCTGGCCTGATTGCTAGCGTGCTGTTGTGCAGAGCCCCGCATAAGGCCAGAAAGATGTGTTCTATGGACTATCAGATTTGGGGTCATTTTAAGTGATGCAGAAAAAAGAGAGGATGAGGAACTGATACCCATTGATTGGGCACAGACCTCTCTTGGGTTCCAGCGGGCCCCACAGAGTGGTCCTGAGGCAAGGTGATTTTTCTCTATTACTTGTTCTCTTGTATCTTCAGGTCATACCGGGCCCCAGTGGCTTGATGCAAAGGTCTTGGGTTTATTTCCACATCCATCAAAGCTAGACATCAGTGAGGCACAGTGAAAAGTGAACATACCTTGGGTCAGACAGTTCTGAGTTGAACTCAGGCGTGGCATGGTAAACTCCTCCAAGCTTTGGTTTCTTCCTCTAAGGAAGAACCAAATATCTTCCTTGAGGGGTTGTTGAGATGACTGAGTCAATATTAAATCATGTCCATCACACCAGAGTGGCTGCCTGATAAAAACCATTTTGGATCCTTGGAAGGATGGCAGGGAAATCGCTGAGTCTTCTTTAGTTTAATGGGCCAATCTCACTTCTTTTCCAGTGAACCAAGAAATGTGAATTCCCCTGCAATGAGAGGCAGCCATTAAGTACCACACTGTGTGTGCAAGATAGAATTTCTATAGATGTGCTAACTCATTTTATGCTCAGGACAGCCCAATGAGGTGGACACAATAGACATTATGGCCAGGCTTCACCTGAAGAAAACAAGGCTCAGTGTGGCTTCCTAAAGTCATGTGCTGGACACAGACAAGCACAGACTGTGAGTGTCCTTTCTGGGAGCCTTTATTGACCTGGACCCGCTCCCCCCACTCCAGGTCATTACCTTTCTCCTGCCCTAAAACCTCAAGCCTTAGTTAACCACACAGTTTTTAACCTGGATCCTGGGCAGTCCTGACCACTTTTTTTTTTTTTTAAGGATGAATTAATCAATTCAATTGCCTGGAGCAATAGTTCTCTGACCTACACGATACTTCCAGTCTCTAGTGTTTTCCTGCTAACAGGAATTGACTGAAAAGCTATTGTTTTTATTGTTCTTGCTTTTCATAGGAATTGCCATTCCGTGTAACATCCAGGAGCTGGAAAGTGCAGATAACGGTAGAGAGGAAACAAAGGTTAATGGGAAGAAAAGAGGGCAAAAGAGGCATTTTACAGGCACCCGCAAATGGTTAAGTAGAAAATGATTGTTCCTATTACATATTGCGTTTAACGTAGAGATCTGTGTGTTTGTATTACCCCAATCCATTGGTTTGTAAGGTTCTGGAGTGGGAAGTGTCTGTCTGTCTGCATCCATCTTTTATCACACCTGGTCTGGCATCTGGGATATAAACAACTGACCCACCAGGCATGGTGGCGCATGCTTGTAATCACATCTACTGAAGAGGCTGAGACAGGAGGATGGCAAATTCAAGGCCAGCCTGGACAACTTAGAGACATCCAACTTCAAAATAAGAGGGCAGGGGATATAGCTCAGTGTACTGGTAAAGCACTTGCCTAGATGCATGAGGCCCTGTGTTCAAGTTCTAGGACCCCAAATAATTGTTTTCCTAAATAAATAAACTCAAGGATGCTGGGTGCAGTGGCACACACCTATAACACCAGGGACTCAGGAGGCTGTGGCAGGAGGATCTCAAGTTCAAGGCCAGTCTCAGCACCTTAGTGTGGCCCTAAGCAATTTAATGAGATCCTGTCTCAAAATAAAAGAGACAAAGGGATAGGGATGTGGCTTACTAGTTAAGCATCCCCTGGGTTCAATCCCCAGTATAAATAAATAAGTAAATAAATAAATAAAATAAGATAAACTCAAGATGTTCAGCAAAAAACTGACCCATAAAAGGAACTAACCACTAGTGGCCCATCTTCCCAGAAATGCCTTCTCCTCTGGCATTCAGTCATGTCTCCTATGAGTCTTCACTCCTTGGAGACTGTATTTTCCCTGGAGTTAACTGGGTCCTACCCAGTGTCTCCAAAGCAGTATAGGATACCATAGGAAAAGATCTTTAAAGAAGAAAATCAAAGAAAAAGCTGACACACAGGACACTCTCAGTCCCATCAGAGCCACAAACAGGAATATGCTCTTAGGACATGAAGCATGACTCTGGTCCTTGAAAAATCTGGGTCCCTGAGAAAGTAAACTGCTCACACCATCTTTCTGCCAGGACTAGTTTGTTAGCATCTGGTTCCATGCTGCAGCCTGGGCCAAGAGGCAGAGCGTGAGTTCCTGCATGAGTTGAGCTGATGACTTTGATCTCAGTCCTCTGGTCCCCATTGAAATTGGGCTGGACAACTACAGATCCTGAGGAGCCCAAATGCTCTTCAGAACATTTGGGGATGCCTGGAGCCACATTCCACCAGGACAGGCTGAGAGGCTACGGACATACTTGTTTCTTATTTGTCTCAGTGTTTTGATCATTGATTCATTTACATACTTTCCCCTGTTTTGTTACAAAATGGATTTAAGGTGAAACCAAATTACCCAGAAGACTCATTTCTATCACCAATTGCATTCAATAATTTAATTCACCAAATAATTTCAGAGACAACGTCAGTAAAAAAGAAAGACAAAGATCCCAACAGAAAGAATCTTATAGTCTATGCACCAGTGGACAAGTGCACCAGTGGACAAGTGAACAGTTAATTACAATATAATCACAAGCCAGTTGCCTTATAATTTTGGTAGTCTTTGCTAAACATTTCTACTGTCAGTAAAGTTTCATTTTCACTGTTGTGTATATTTTATGTATTTTGATGACAACTCACAATAGTCAAAGCTGGTATAGTAACAGCCCTCTAGCTGCTCACCCAGCTTTCGCTGCCTAATAGCCTGCTGCTTCCAACCGGGAATCAATCACCGGGACTGAGCTTACCCTTAAAAATGAAAGAACTCACAAACAAACATAAAATTGAGAATGATTGTTAAACCTATTCTTAGACAACTCTTAATGTAACTTGCAAACTAAAAACCAACATGGAGAAGAAGCTAAATTTGCAGTTATTCCATGCAGGGTCTAGTTTGTTTAGCTTGGATTTTCAGCTTACTCTGGAATTCGGTAATAAACTCCTGTTAAGGACTGACTAGGACCCAGAAGGTCTGTGTGTCCCAGGACCTGCAGTTGGAGCCTGGCCTTCTCTAGTTTAGTACCTTCTGAGCCTGGTTCCAGGTGAGAGTCCTTTGATTCACTTGTCTCCACCCTGAGTGCAATCCTGGGTTTCTCCCTTCGCCAAGGAGTTGTTGGTAACTTACATTCTTCCCTGGTCTTTCCCTGCAGAAAGAAACCCTGGTTCTCTTTACCTTCGAAGCTTCCAAGGTCCTGTCCACAGGACTATGGGAGATTCTCTTGGCCTCTCAGTGCCAGAATTTCCATCCTGGACAAACAGGGATTCTAGCCCTGCCTTTCTTCCCTGAATGGCTGACAGGTTGAGGGCCTTGGGAAGCACTGGGTAGAGTGGGAGGAATTTGTACTCACTCATCTGCTGGCATGCCCTGTTCCCTTTGCTCTGTGTTCACCTGTATCCTGGCTGCGTTCTGTATGATGCCGGCTATATGACATTCTAGAAAAGACAAAATTATTGGGGATGGTAAGAAGATCAGTGATTATCAAGGGTTGGGAGAAGGAGGGATGAACAGGCAGAACAGAGGATTTTTAGGACAGTGAATATGCGTATGATGATATAATAGTGACTTAGATGCCATTTTTTTATTTGTCCAAACCCAAAGATTGTAGAGCACCAAGAGTGAACCCTAATGTAAACTGTGCATTTTGGGTGATAACGTTGTAGGCTCATCAAATATGGGAGAGAAATGTTGATAATGGGAGAGGTTAATACAGGTGCAGAGGCAAGAGGTATATGAGAATCTCTGTACCTACTCAGTTTTGCTGTGGACTCAAAACTGCTCTAAAAAGACACTAATTATATATATATATATATATATATATATATATATATATACTCTTTTTTAAACATGCAAAGGAGAAATCAGAGGCTTTCATCCATGACATAAGCTGATTTGATTTCAAAATATGTTTCCAGGGGCTGGAGGGCTGGCTCAGCAGTATTGCACTTGCCTGGCAAGCACGAGGACCCGGGTTCAAACCCCAGCACCACACACATGACTAAGTGTTGGAGCAACAAAAACCAGATGAAAAACTAAATAAAATTAATTCTCTCTCTCTCCTCTTTTTTTTTTTTAAGAGACAGGGACAGTGGGAGAGAAAGAAAGAATCAATTTTATTTAGTTTTTTATGTGGCTTTCGTTGCTCAAACACTTGATTGTGTAAGTGGTGCTGGGGTTTGAACCCGTGTACTAGCGCATGCCAGCAAGTGCCATAACCACCACTTCAGCTCTCTCCTCTCTCTTAAAAAAAAAAAAAAGGCTTCTACCAATGACCCATTTCAGGAGCTGGAAACTTCCTCTGAAGTTTGCATTAGATTTTCCCCACAACTCCACCCCATCCCCAAAATTCGAGACCCTGACTACTATATAGTTCCTGGGATGGGGACAGTAAGCACCTCCACTGTGAGCCCTAATAACACCTCATTCACAGGTCCTGTTTGCCTCTTTGTGATACCTGTCTCAAATTAAACAAAACAATCTTGGGCTGATTGGCAATATTACCACCTACAGGAGTGGCCTCCAAACTACCGTGACTACACAGCCCATTTAGTAAAACAAGTTTGCACACAGTCCTTCAATGAATGGATATTCATTTATAAATTTTTTTAAAAATAGTGGTAGGGGTCAGAGATATAACTCAGTGGTAGAGCATTTGCCTAGAATGCAGGAAGCACTGGGTTTGATCTTCAGCACTGAAAAACAAAAAATGGTGGGATTGTAGAGCAACATATATATATCTCCATATATCCAGAGTGTATAGAGCTAGACAAATAGGAACTGCAATACTGTTGTTATTCAAAGACACAGTTTTGTCTTTCCCAGGTAAAAACTGACATGAGTCAGGCTAGTCAAGTAATTTTATCTTTTCTCTGTTACTGCTATGATTTCTGGACACCCCCCGGAAGTCTGCGGCAACACATTCCTAAGTAAGCTACTCCACAGGCACTGAGGCTCATGTTTTGCTTGCTTTTTGTTTTTGTTTGACCTTGTTTTGTATTAAATGACCCCCACACTTTTCCCCACTTGCTCCAGGCATCTTAAATGTTTGAAATGGAACATTGGCACCTCAAATCTAGATTATAACCTGAAGGGAAGAAACAGACCTCTGCATTGGCTAATTTAAGAATGAAGCCAATCTAGGTGCTGAGGTCTGGATTGAAATTCCATGATCTTCCATCGGCAAGTGACATTTGAGACCATCCTGGCAAATGTATTGAACAGATGAAGAGCTAGAGGCCTGGCCATTGGCTCCACATCACCCCTAACATCAGTGACAAGTCTAGACCAGAAACTACCTTCTTCATCTTCCTAGAAACCAGGGTAATGGCCAGCATTTACACCTACATATTCTTTGGAATGTGTTTCAATTTATTCTTTCATTTCTCTTCTCAAGATATCAGATTAGGCAAATGAGGAGGAAATCAAGTCAGAGAAAGGTAAATGACTTTCCTGTGGCTGTTCACGAAGTTAGTGTCTGTGTTGTAAGTGGAATCTTAGACCTAAGTTCCCAAGCACCTAGCTTTAATGGTAAATAGGACACATAGCATACTATGCAAAATCAGAGCTCTAATTAAGGTGGTGATTTATGAGAAAGCATGTCAGGTATTACTATCACACACACAATAGCTTGAAGAGAACAAAAGTTTCTGATCTGAATAACAGTCAATCCACTCTATAATACAACAGAATGATCTGGCTCAGTAGTTCTCAAACTGTGGTTCCCAGACTAAGACTATCAGCATCACCTGAGGCCTTATTACAATGCAAATTCCCAGCCTTACCCCAGACCAACTACCTCAGAAGCCTTGGAAGTGGGGCCCAGCAATGGAAAAAAACAACAAACAACAGCAATGGAAAAAAAGAGACCAATTATCTGGCCTTTGCTCCAAGGAATTCAGAATCTGAGCAAGAGTGAATAGATGAAAAAGTTAGGCTCAGATTCTGAATCAACCCCTTGGGGAGTGTGATCCTCTCATCCAAAACACTCCGAGAATTATAGCCCTGGAGGTCTATCATAAGCCAATGGTTTACTTATAATGTCCACTCCAGACCAACACCACCAACATCTGAGAGGGGATGCTTCATTCAGTCAATAAATATTATTCTAAAACTATTTTTTAAGCCTGAGAGATCACCAAAAAAATTCTCATAAACACAAATTACTGTCTGATTATTTTTTAGGGCTAATTTGGATGGGTCAAGCAAAGAGCTGCTCATGGAGACTTCTGAAACAAAGCATTCAGTTGGGATGGAGAAAAGACTGTCAACAAATGAAGGAAGACGAGGGGAAAGAAGAAACGAGAGAGGAGGAGAGGGGGAAGAGGAAGAGGGAAGAGATTTCAAGGGAAACTGATAAAAGATGATTCTGACCCATTGGACTCATGAGAAGGAGCCCAGCTTCATAGTTAAACACATGGGCTTTTGAGGCTATTTACTTGAAGCACCAGTTCTGTCCCTTTCTAACAAGCTGTTGAGTTTATCTGTTTGAGCCTCGGCCTCCACATCTATAAATTAGTGAATAACGGTATCTTCCCTCAAAAGCTGTGTGTGCATGCAATCATTGGAAAATAATTGTGATTTTTTTTGTACTAGATATTAAAACCCAAGAGTGCACAGCCCAGCCACTTAGCCACATCCCTAGCCTGTTTTCTTTTATTTTCTTTATTTTTTGAGTCAGAGTCTCACTAAGTTTCTAAGGGCCTGGGTTGCTGAGGCTGACTTTGAACTTGTGATCCTCCTGCCTAAGCCCCCTGAGCTACTGGGATTACAGGTATGCACCATCATACCTGGCCATTCTTAACACATCTTTTGTGCAGAATTCATGCCAACCTTTTCTGTTTAGTTGAACCTCACTTTGTCGAAGGAAAGGCTGTATCCTTGTAGGCCCTTCCTATGATGAGTCCTGATCTACTTTAAAAGGAGACCAGGCCAGCATGGTGGTGCACACCTATAATCTCAGTGACTCAGAAGGTTAAGGCAGGAGGACCACAAGTTCAAGGCCAGCCTCAGCAACTTAGCAAGACCCTGTCTCAAAATGAAATATTAAAGGGCTGGGGATATGGCTCAGTGGTTAAACACTTCTGGGTTCAATCCCCAGTATGTATATATATATATATATAGTCAGACACCAACAAAAGATGATTATAGAGTTCTCATTCTGCTCCTAAGGATGGTTCCCTCTTTCCCACTTCAACTCTCTACTACTCCAGGATACAGGCAAGTTGATTAGAAAAGAGATGAGGTTGACACAAAATCTAGTTTCTCTGAGAAAGCTCCTGAGAAGGGGCAGGCCAGAGCTAAGAGTCAGAACAGGTAACAGACTATTAACTGCTTAAGGGGTTATTCTACACCAGTGGTTCTCAAACTTGAGTGCATCAAAATCACCAGAAGGGCGTCTTCTGATGCACATTGCTGGCCCCACCCCCAGTTCCTATTCAGTAACTCTGGGGAGGAGCCTGAGAATTTGCTTTTCTACCAAATTCAGGTGATAGTGATGCTTCTGTTTCTGGGGTCATATTCTGAAGACCACTACTCTACACTTTGGAGAAAGAAATAATGACTTATCAGAAGTTATACATTATCACTAAAAAGATAAATTGATATATGGTGTATGCACTATGGAAGTGTAACACAAAACCCCTTCAATATGTAAAACTATAATGAAAAATAAAATCTTGCTTAAAAAAAAAAGTCAAATTGAAAGATATTTTTCCCCAGTGGCTAATTATAATGGGGCCTGAAAGGAAGCATAAACTATCACTAAATAGGCATCAGATAACCTTTCTTATGTCATACTTGGCTACCATACTGTTCTTGATCATTGGTTCACAGTATTCAGCTTATTGCTTGTGAGCTTGATGGTCATCTGGTTTTAATTCATGGCATTTGAATGACCCATTGACCCAAAACCATATCCCATTTTAGGGGAAATTTCCAGTATCAAAATGCAAAGCCAGAGGTGGTGTGTCTAGAACTACATCAGGAAATCAACTGGAATACCTTCTGGTCTTCTCTCCCTTAGCTTGGCAACATTAATTAAATTAGTTCATTAACACTTTGGTGCTGAAATAGCAAGGTGCAAAGAAGTACTGGAGGAAGGGAAATGGCTAAAATCAGCCCGGAGGGGAACAGGAGATGGGGAGGCCACCTGAAGTCTCAGGTGTAGGGTGGCTACTAAAGAACAGGAGACCCCCCGATAAGGTCATGGCAGGTATTAGCACACGTGCTTTTGTGCACCACCATCTTGATTATCAAAAGGTTGTGACATACACTGCAGAGGACTAAAGGTGAGAGAAAAATAGTTCCGGCCTCTTCCAAAGGGAAATCAGCAGAGGAGAGACAGTAATGACTTGGCTCCTGACCAGCCATGCGTGCCCTGTTTAATTCACAAGAGCCTCCCCTCTCCCTTATGTGCTGCCCCAGTTCTCCTCCCATCCCAGGAAGGTGTGCCTTCTGAGTAGGTCATTCCACAAGGCAGATTTGTCACTTGTTTCTGGGAGGATGTGATGCAGGTCTGTGAAGAGAGCAAACTGAAGGTTTGACCTATAGAAAAGTTCCCCTTGAAATCTGAGAATCCTTCTGCTAATTCCCATAGAGACTGATATCAGGTCACTGAGGACAAGATTGTAAACACAATCAATACCTTCCTGTTTTGCAGGCAGGGTCTGGGGGATACTCTGTCCCTGGCGAAGCCTCCTTGAATCGAGAAGCCAGTTCTTGGTATAGACACCTTGATGGAAAAGAATATCTCCATTGTGCAAGCTCAAAAGAGGCTTCTACGGGAGTTCAGTACCTCAGTAGACAAGGACGCACCCGAAGAGGGAGCCCAGCCTGGTGGCACAAGCCTGAAATCCCAGCTATAAAGGAGGGATGGGGATGTAGCTCAGTGGTAAAGCACCCCTAGGTTCAATTCTGAATCCCATACAAAAGGGGTGAACAAGTGATAAATATGGTGTGTGTGTGTGGGGGTCAAACATAAGTGTGAGGCCTACACCAACACAGGCTCTTGAAACTAACAAGGGAAGGGCTAGAGTGGTGACTCAGTGGTTAAAGTGCATGCCCCACGTGCATAAGGACCTGGGTTCAAATCCCAGCACCACATACACAACTAAATGTCAGAGAAATGAAGGCCAGATGAAAAAATAGATAAAATTGATTCTCTCTTTCACTCTCTCTTTCTCTCTTTAAAAGAAAAGACTAAGGGAACTAATTTTTGTAGAGTTCTGCCCACAGGCCAAGGCCTTCGCCTGTGTTGTTTCATCTTCACTACAACAGGTTAAAGATGCAAAAATAGGCTCAGAACTAACTCCCTTACCCAATATCACCCAGGCAGTAGTGACAGAACCACTCGAGAGCCCTTGCTCTGTTTATACTACCAGGTAGCCCAGTAAGGGAAAACAGAAGTCTGTAATTCGAGTGAAAAGGGAAATATTCAGGCACCCTCTACTTCTTCAGCATGAGAGTTTTAGGTTAGACACAGCAGGAGCTGTTAAAAGCAGAAATAGTTTATTCCAGGAAACTAAAGAAGTCTCTTAGGGGGATCATTGAGTAGTGTCACGCTGCCAAGGATAACACAAAATGTAGAGGGACCCTTTGTAATCAGAGGCAGCCCAGAGGAAGAGGCTTGGATATGAGGCCTACAGGTGGTGGCAGGGAGTCAAAGAAAAGGGAGAACCTCAAAGCTTCGCATCCCCACCAGT
>PVKS010032224.1:0-22708 GCA_004027875.1 Aplodontia rufa | reverse complement strand
TCTCTCACTGTCCCTCTCTCTCGTTAAAAAAATAATTATAATTCTGGAAAGGTATCAATCATTATCTTTTCAAATTTTCCCCCGCACTGTTATCTTTTTTATTTCCTTCTGAAAATCTACTCAGTTATATGCCAATCTTCCTTGCTCTACTTCAGGTTGAGCTTGTGTTTGCAGTTTTCAGTGTTTTGCTTCTTTGGGGTGCATTTCAGGTAGAATTATTTTCTGGGGACTGGAGTGGTGGCTCAGTGGTTTCAACGCTTGCCCAGCATGTGCAAGTACACGGGTTCAAACCCCAGCACCCACATACACAACTAAGTGTCAGACCAACGAAAGCCATGTGAGAAACTCAATAAAAATTGATTCTCTCTGTCTCTCTCTCTCTCTGTCTCTCTCTCTCTCTCTTTGTCCTTCTCTCTTTAAAAAAAAAAAAAAGAATTATTTTCTGAACTCACTCCCAGTTCCTAATTCTCTGCTTTTTACTTCAATTCATTATATGTGCTATTTCTAGAAGTATTTTTAAAAATTTTGCATATTTATGTTCAAAACTCCATTTTCCTTACTCATTCTTCAAGCTGCTCTTTTATTCTTTAAAACACAGTAGAGTTCGTATTTCGCACCCACTATCTGATATTTCTCATGTATGAAATCTTCAAGAGTCTGCTTCTTCTATCCTCTAATTACGATATATTCCTGCTATTTCTCACATGTGACATCTTTGAAGGTTCTCCTACCCTCCAACCCTAAAGGATTTCTCCCACTGGGCCTTGTTGTTAGTATTTCTTATGATTTCTTTTTTTAATGTGTTTCTCTTTACCCTTGGAAACTTTACCTTAGGGAATTTTGGAAACAAACCAGAGTTAAAGCTGTGTTCCCTTAAAGAGGTTTTTCATAGGCCACTACAGTTGTCTGGTGGTCCTGCCCATTTGGAAATCCCTTTAAAATCAATTCTGTACTTGAACTTCCATTTTTAACATGTGGGTAACAAGACATGTACATGTAAACTCGATGCTGACTTTGATTTCTCAGGGGCAAATTCATTCTCCCTCTAGTCAGTGTCAGAGCCAGTGCAGACTCTTTCACAGGCCATCCCTTCCTGCTCAGGCTTTGTTTATCATTTTCCCTAATGTGGAGAGAGCGGCCCACTTCCATGCACAGCATGGCACAAGTCTCCTGCTGGAATCTCTACCGGTGTGGAGTTGCACACTTAGCCCTCACGCTCAGCCTCATCACACATCATTCCTGATACTTTGGGGAATAGAAGTGCGTGCTATTAATTATACAGGGGACACTAACATCAACTAGTACCATCCTGGGGAACTCGGCATATAGGATCAACGTACGCATCCCAACGCAAATGCCGAAACTTGGGCTGAAAAACACCAGGATGTTGGAGATGCTGCTGGGAAATCTGCTGCTTTTATACCTGCCCACTAACAAGTCCCCACCTTGACTTTGTCCCTTTAAGGATTCGTTAGATTCTTAACAGCTCAGTAAGCATTTTTATAGGTATTTATGAAAATTTATTTAGCTAGTTTCATAGTTGCCAATTGGAAGGATATGCAGTAGATTTAAATTAGAATGTTAGCGAAAACAAGTCTTTCCCTCCTTCTTAAAGGCAACACAAAGATTGAATTTAAGCATGAATCTTCCATATCCCGCAATTGGCCAAGTAAGAATTGGGATTCAAAGCAGGTATTTCTCATTCTAAAAGAGACTTGTTTTTGCTATGGTTCTGAATATGATACCTCCTAGAATATTGCTATGCTTACAGGAACACAAAGAAATGGGACCTTGCATTGGAGAAGTCAATAAAACACAGGAACATGGAAGACTGGAACTCAGTTCCTGTATGAGAAAATGCCCCAAATCCTTAAGAAACAAGTAAGGACATTGTGGAGTTGCCTTCTCTGCCCTGGATAGTTGGAATGGAGATTCACAAAGCTGAACTTTTACACTACTTTCATGAATAGCTGATTTGCACAAGAATGTTAACATTGGTCTTGTTTTAATTCTTTAAAATGAATACTATTCTCCATTTGTCCTTGAATTTAAATAAAAAAATCAGCATTGCTATTTAAACTTTTAGATGGATTATGAGCACTGGAAAATATTTTATAAAAAGGAGGTAATATGTTGCTGGAGCATTACTTATGGTGGATGTATAGAAATTTTTTCTTGGCTTTCTCAGTGTAAGGTTTGTATATTTACAATGTTTCCTCCAATAATGCCATAATACCAAGTATGTAAGAACAAATACTGTCTTCTTGTTCTTCTCTTACATGCTTCAAATTGATAAGTGGGCACTTGACCATATACAACTAGCACCCAAGGATCTCTGTGTACACTTGGGACACACTTTAGTTATTAGTGAGAAGGATGTAGATAGACAGATATTCCTGAAATGCATTCTTTGGGTGAGCTCTTAAGAATATAACTAGAATAATGGTACCCTATAGTAGCAAAAATATCTGGATAAACATTTTGTTGATTTTTTTTTTTAACGAGAGAAGGACAATGAGAGAGAGAGAGAGAGAGAGAATCAATTTTTTTATTTAGGTTTGCACATGGCCTTCATTGCTCTGACACTTAGTTGTGTATGTGTGTGCTGGTGTTTGAACCTGTGTACTCGTGCATGCCGGGCAAGCCACCATAACCACCGAGCCACAGCTCCAACCCCCATTTTTTGAATTTTTTTTTAAAGAGAGAAGGACAGTGAGAGAAAGAGAGAAGGAGAGAGAGAGAGAGAGAGAGAGAATCAATTTTTTATTTAGTTTTTCACATGGGCTTCATTGCTCCGACAGTTGACAGTTGTGTATGTGGGTGCTGGGATTTGAACTCATGTACTCGCTCATTGCCAGGCAAGCACCATAACCACCCAGTCACCACTCCAACCCCCATTTTGTTGACTTTTGAAAAGCAAATGTAACACACCAAATACTCAAACTAAAAGGTACATATGACTAATGCGACTAGTTTTCTGGAATGTTCTATCTTTGAAATTAGAGCTGTTTTCTTATTAAGGTTTTTATCCTTGGTATGACTTGGTACTTTGTGGGACTCTAAAGATGCTGGTGTTCACTTACCTAATAGAACTTAAAACATACCATATTTCTACACACCCAAGCTACACATTGCTTCTATTCTACAAATCCTTGTGTCATATAAGCTAAGATATAAAGAATATTTTCTGCTTCTTTGCTTTATTTTTTAAATTTTTGCAGAAACTATTGTGATTGTGAATTTTTGAGAATTAAATGATTGCAAAGCATCAGTATTATTTGAGTTTGGGGGTGGGGTAAAGAGTATGCTACAGTGTTGATTGTCTCCCTAGAACCCTTCCTATCTTCCCTCCCTCTCCAATTCCTCCACCTCTCTTCTGCCCCCACCCTCCACACGTCTACGGAGACCCCTACATTATGTGTTGCTGTATCTTTGCTGGGACCAATACATGAGTTTGGACTACCTTTCACTCAAATCTCGGTTTAGCTTCAGCCTCCACAAATGACGGAAAGCATTGGGCCCTTGGCTCACTTTGTTTGGCTAACTTTGCTCAGCACTATTTCTTCCATTGCCATCCATTTACCTTCAAAGGCCAAAATATCATTGTTTCCAACAGCTGAGTAGAACTCCATTGTATATATATACCAGAGCTTTTGCATCTGTTCATCCAGTGAGGAACATGTGGGTTAATTCCATAATTTGCCTATTGTAAATTGAGCTGCTATGAACATAGATTTTGCTGTGTTCCTGTAATGTGCTGATTCTAACTCCTCTGGGAAAATACCCAGAATAGGGATAGCTGGGTCGTACGGTTGATCCAACCCTTATTTTTTGAGGACTCTCCACGCTGCTTTACAGAGCGGCTGTACAAGTCTGCAGTCCCACCAACAGTGTGCTAGTGTTCCTATTTCACTGCAACCCCTCCGGCATTTGTTACTGTTTGTATTATTCGTTTTTGGCAATCTGACTAGAGTGAGGAGAATTCTTAATGTAGTTTTGATTTGCGTTTCTATGATTATTAGTGATTTAGAACACTTTCTCGTGTATTCATTGGTTTGCTCAATTTCTTTTGTTGAGACGTTTCTGTTTAGCTCTCTGGCCCATTTATTGATTGGATTATTTGTGTTTTTGATATCTAGTTTTTTGACTTCTTGTTAAATTTTTGCTGTTAGTTCCCTGTCACAGGAATCACAGGCCATAATTATCTCCCAGTCTATGGGTTATTTCTTGACAGTTTTGAGCAATTCTTTGGCTGAGTAAAAGCTTTTTATAATAACAGCATCCCTCTTATTAATTCTTGATTTTAATTCTTTCTCTTTAGAAGTCTTGTTGAGGAAGTCATTGCCAACTCCCATATGCTGAAGTGTTGCTGCTAATTTTTATTCTAGCAGTTGTATGGTAGCTGGTTTAATTCCTAGTTACTTGATCCATTTGATTTGTTTTTTGTGCAACGTGAGAGATAAGGAGCTAAATTCAACTTTCTGCAAGTGGCTGTCCAGTTTGTCCAGCACCATTTGTTGAATAGGCTGTCTCTCTTCCATGTTATATTTTGACCCCCCCTTTTTCAAATATCAAATGTTTAAAGATTTGTAGGATTATCTCAGAGTCTTCTGTTCTATTACATTGGAATTCATTGCTACTTTGATACCAGTACCATGCCATTTTTGTTACTACAACTCTATAGTATAATTTTAGATCTGGTATTACAAAAACACCTGTTTCATCTTTCTTGCTTAGTAATATTTTGGTTATTCTGAGTTTCTTGTTGTTCCAAATGAATTTGAGATTTAATTTTTCTATTTCTGTAAAGAATAACATTGGTATCTTCGTGGGAATTGAATTGAATCTTTATAGTGCTTTTGACAAAATGACCATTTTACTTATACTAATTCTGTCTAACCAAGAACATGGAATGTCTTTCCATCTTCTCAAGTCTTCTTCAATTTCTGTCTTCAGTGTATGATAATTTTCATTATAGAGGTCTTTTACTTCACTTGTTATATTAATTTGCAAGTATTTTATTCTTTTTGAGAATATTGAGAACGGGAATTATTTCCTGATTTCTTCTGCCCTATTATTGTTAGTGTATAGGAAAGCTATTGAAAAATGGGTGTTGACCTTGTAGCCAGCTACCTTGCTAAATCTGTTTATAAGTTCAGCAGCTTTCTGATAGAGTTTTTTTGATCTTCCAGGTGTAGGATCATGTCATCACCAAAAAGGGATAGTTTGACTTTTCCTCTTCCTATTCTTATCCCTTTGATTTCCTTCTCCTGCCTGATTGCTCCAGCTAGGATCTCAAGGACTATATTGAATAAAAGTGGTAAGGGGGCAGCCTTGTCTTGTTCCTGTGTTTAGCGGAAATCTTTCAACTTTTTTCCATTTAGTATTTTACTAGCTGAGGGTTTGGCCTATATGGCCTTTGCAAAGTTAAAATAAGATCCTTTGATTCCTATTTTTGCTAGAGTTTTGAGCACAAATGGGTGCTGGATTTTATTGAAGGCCTTTCCTTCATCAGCTGAGATGATCATATGGTTTTTGTCCTTAATTCTGTTCAAGTGATGAATCACAATTATTATTTTACATATATTGAACCAGTCTTGCATCCCTGGAATGAATCCCACTTTTTTGTAATGAAGTATCTTCTTAATGTGTTTTTGAATGAGGTTTGCTAGAACTTTACTGAGGATTTTTGAATCTATGTTCATCAGGGATATTGGTCAGTAGTTTTCTTTTTTTGATATGTCTTTGTTGGGTTTTGATATCAGCTATGGTTGCCTCATAAAAAGTGTTTGGGATAGTTCTTCCTTTTGAATTTATGGAAATAGCTTAATGAGGAGAGTTCTTAGCTCCTCCTTATAGGTGTGGTAAAGCTTAGCAGGGAATCCATAAGGTCCTGGGCTTATCTTCTTTGGAAAGCATTTAATGGCAATATGAATTTCAGTGACTGTTATTGGGCTGCTGAGGATTTCAATTTCATCCTGTGTCAATTTGGGAACGTTATATGTGTCTAGAAATTTGTCAGTTACTTGAACGGGCCTGCCTATGCACCACTATGGAACCTAAGATTCTTGGTGGTAGGTACAGGCTGAATTTATCTAGACCTGCAAGTATGTAATGCAGCTGGGCTCTGGGCAGGGGTCCCCAGAAGTATCTTGTGTGCATGCTGGGCCCAAGACCAGAAGTGGCTTGGGCAAGTGCATTGGGTGGGCCGGGGCTGCTCCTGGCAGGGTTCCTGCTCTGGGCTGCCATAGGTGTGGTGTACTGGGCCCAGATCAGAAGAGTCCTTGGCTCATGCATCAAGCCTTGCCGTGTGGGTGCTGCTCTGGGTGAAGGTCCTACCCAGAGGTGTCCTGGGCACCTGTCCAGAAAGAACCAGAAGAGACTCTGGCCAGGCATTGGTTGGGTGGGAGCTGCTTCGGGCAGGGTTCCTCCTCAAGTCTGACCTGGGTGTGTGCCAGCTCTTCAGCTGATTGAGGTCTGCTCTGGGCAGGAGTCCTTCCTACCAGGAGGTGTCCTGGGTGCTTGCTTGGCCTGGACCAGAACAGGTCTGGACTGGTGTGTCACAAGAGCACAATTTTAAATTATGGAAAACAAATTTTATGTTGTTACCTATAATATATATTCACATGCCATACAATATGTAATCTCAAAGTCAGGATAAGAATAAGCAAACAGCAAGTCTAAGAAACTTAGTGGTTTAAGAGCAAGTTTTAGAAACCCTGTGTCTCTAAAATCACTTAAATGCATACAAAATTTAAAAAATCAGAGTACTTCTTTTGAAAATCTGGAAATAACTCTGCCATCATATTACCAACCTGTAATACCCTCTTTTAACTGGATAAATGGAGAGAAGATGCCAGGAGTCCTCCTCTCCCCCTACCGCCCTGCTTCCAGAACAAAGCACATTCTAGGTCCTAGGCATTTAGTGGAGGTCAGTTGAAAAACTCCTTAATCTCCCCTAGCTTAGTAGCCAAGAACTCTTTTTGTTCTTCAAACATTCATTTCTGTTTCAAGGATATCTCTGAGAGTATTAATTTTACTGCTTCTCTGAAGATTTTCCATGCTCTCTGCAGCATTTCTGTTTTCTGAGGACATATTTTTTCTTTTCTGTTGTTTTTGTTTTGGAGTCTCTGATCCCTACTACAAACTTTCCTTAGCTGCCTCATTATTCCTGGCTGTCCGTGCATCCCGAAGAGGAAGGCACTAAGGCAGTTCTGCTGGTGGACAGAACTGGGTGAGCACCCAGAGCCATCCTCACCTGCTAGCATCTGAGTGGTCTGCCCCTTTCTGCAAATCAGCATGGTAATGGTTCTGCACACAGGTTCTGGAGTCAGACCACCTGTGTTCATGAAGCAAGCTCTGTAAGTTCTATTTAGTATTGCTATATTTATCATTTTCCTAGACAGCTATCCAATATTCTGCTAGAAATTGGAAGCATGACCAATCAGAGCCAAGTGCTTTAGGACTTGACATTTACCCTGCCTTTAATCCATAGCTTTACTTTCTGTAGTTTCAGTTACTGTGGTCCAAAAATATTACATGGAAAATTCCAGAAATAATTCACTTTAAATTTCACATCAGTCTAAGTAGCATGATGACATCTCATGCCATCCTGCTCTGTTCCACCCAGGACATGAATCATCCTTTTCTCCAGTGCATCAGTGCTGCATATGCTACCTTCCTGTTAGACACTTAGTGACTGTCTCAGTTATCAGATCAAGTGCCCTTGTGCTCAACTAACTGTTCTTTTACTTAATACTGGCTCCAAAGCACAAGAGTAGTGAAGCTGGAAATTTTAAGTGTATATCATTATGATTTTTCTATTTTAGTATTGTTAATCTCTTACTGTGTCTAATTTAGAAATTAAACATTATAATAGACATGCATGTAAAGAAAAATAGCATATATAGGATATAGCATTATTTGTAGTTTCAGGCATAAACCAGGGGAGCTTGGAACTTATCCCCCATAGATAAGGGGTGTAGTGCATGAAAATTGACCTCAGGTCCACAATCTTTCCAGAATGAAAAGCCTAGAATTCTCCTGGTATAGAAAAGGGATAATCATTGATTTGCCCAGGATAAGGGAAAGTATCTGAGAGTATAATGTGTAAGTATTTCTTATTCAAGTTAAAATAAAACTTTCTGTTGTCATTCTTACTTGTAATCCTCTTTCAGAGGGAACTGGTAGCTTTAATTCCTGGGTGTTTGGATTTAAACAGAATGGATCATCTCGCCTCTGATTCTCTCTGCTATCAGATTTGGATTCATTTGGATTTACAATTCGTTTACAAGCGTTCAGTTTTCAAAACTTATAATGTATGTATAGTTCTATTCGTGTTGTTATTTATTATCATTTTAAGGGAGGAAGACACATCTAAGTTTTTGTTTAAATTGAAGACTCTCCAGCAATGTCATGTTTGGGTATGAGGTGTCTTCCCCAAAGCTTCCCTGTTAATACAGAAATGCTCAAAGGCAAATGATAAGATTACGAGCGCTGTAACTTATTAATTCATCCAAATTTGAATGCATTGACTGGGTGATAATTCTACATGGGTAGCTGTGGTTGGAGGAGGTGGGTTGCTGGGGTCGTGTCCTGGAAGGGGTCGTCTTCCCCTTGCACTCTCCACTTCCTGGCACCGTGATGGCCAGCACTTCTCTGCTATGCCCTTTGCCCTTTGATGTGATGCTCCACCTCACCTAGGCCCCTCCACTGACTGAACTTCTGAAACGTGAGCCAAAATAAACATTTTCATCCTCCAAGTTGTTCTTGTCAGGTTTTTTGCTCACAGTGATGAAAAACTGACTAACATAGAAATTAGTACTGGGAAGTGGGGTTCTGGCTGTGACTAATTTGACCATGTGGTTCAGAAGCTTTTAGAACTTGTTTGTGGGAGGAATTTGCAAAAGTTTGATTGAATAAGTCTTGGAATGTTGTACACAGAGCTTAATGGGTGATGCTGGTGGGAGCTGAGAAGACCAGAATGTCAACAGGAATGTATATAGTGAAGTCCGTGCTCATGAGGTTTCAGAGGTGAATATGGACTCCCCTGGAAACTGGACTAGAAACCATTTTTATTACATTTTGGCAAAGAACTTGTTTACATTTTTCCCATACCCTGAGAGTTTGTGTGAGGCTGATTTAAAGGTGAGGGACTAATTAATCTGGTGGAGGAAATTTCAAGGCAGCATAGCATTTAGTCAGTGATATGGCTAATGCTATCAGCTTTTAGCCAGGTTTACTGTAAGAATCAGAAGCAGAAAACAGAAGAGAAGGATTATAAAAATTTGCAGTTTGGCCAGAAAAGTTGGTTTAAAACTGGGGCCAAGAAAGTTGTAGTTATTTAAGAGATTATAGCCATAAGAGAGATGCTAAGTACTTTGTATGGAGACACTAGGAAAATGGCTCAAGGGTACCTCAGGAATGAGCAAGACCCCACCCCTTGCAGGTTCAAGGATATAAAAGTGAAAACTCCTTTGAGAAGAGACCTTGGGAGCACACTGCTTGTGTAGTGATGGCCAAACAAGCTGTTTTCCCAAGACTTGATTTACCGTGCTCAGCCACCTTGGCACTAGGAGTTTACTGCGCCTGGGCCCTGGGGGATCCAGCTGAAGCTAAAGCTGGTGACAAACCTTGACATAGTGTACATGTTGCTGGTTCTGCAGGCATTCAGAATGCTAAAATCAGGAGGAAGTGGAAGCTTGTCAGAGGAAGGCCTGGGAGGCCAGGCAAAGCACAGTGGTGTTAGAATCCCCGCAGGCAGCCCCTGAGACAGGGATACGTGAAACTGGGAAGATGAGCCTTCTCCACAGTGCTCTGCCTCCTGTTGGGCCCAGAGCTGTGGCATTGTCTGACCATGGACTAAGCCTCTGCAACTGGAAGCCAAAAAACCCTTTTCTTCTCTAAGTTGTTCTTTGCAGATGTTTTGGTCATAGCATCAAAAACACCTGACGCGTGTAAGAAGATTCCCTGTGATTCCTGGGCCAAGGCTGAGGCCCCCAGAAAGAAGCTGTTATGGAAACAGGGATACCAGCAGTCATGGGCAATAAGGCCCACAGGAGTTCTGACCCAACCAGAGGGGAAAAACTCTTGAACACCCATCAGCTCATCTAGATGAAGCAGCAGAAAACTGTAGCCCAGCAGTAAAGGGCCATGTCCTAGAGCAGATCCCCCTCTAGATCTACCTTGAAAAAGAGAAGAGAAAAAGAAACCATTTAAAGAGTTAAAGGAAAATATGATTTATTTAATGAATGAGGAAAGTTGAGCAGAGAAATAGAAAGTATAGATTCAAAAAGTAAAATAATGGAAATAAAAAATTCACTGGATAAGCTTAACAGTAAATTGGAGATAATAAAAGAGACAACTTGAAATAGATCAGAGAGAAAGAGGGCTGTAGACTGAAGAGAAATATGGGGGTTGGAGGAACACGATAAATAACAAAATGGAATTAAGAACAGCCAAGCCTACAACATGGAAAGTTCTACAAGAAAAATGACTCGGCTTCTTCATTGAAGAAGCTGCAATATGAGAAGAAGAAACTCAGAGTAAAAGAAGTGTAAGAGGTTCATCAATGAAATGCAGTGCACAGAGTTTGTTTAAACTGATTTGAAATCCTGATTTTAGGGAGAAACCATAAAAAGACATTTTCAAGAAAAGAAAAAAAGAAAAGCAGGTTACTATTACGTAATATTAGGGAATCCTGTTTTATCCGGTTTTGTTGTTTGTGCTTTGAAAGAGATCAGGGTTGAAGCATTTATTGGTGGCACTATGTGTTGGCTAGGATTTACTTGTAAGTATTCTAGCCGCCAAATATGGAAAGAGATAGATAAAGCCGGAAAATGAAGGTACTGACTTGTGGTGGAATTCAGACCTGGGAATGTGAGGTCATTTTACTATTTTCTCTCATTTGTGACTCGTAAATCTTCTGTGACACAGTGTTTGAAAGAAAGTGGGGACCTGCTGTGTCTCACGGGTTGGGGACCAGTTTCTGGAGCGCCTGCACTCTAGAGCAGGGAGCCTGACCTGGGCAGGTCCTTACGCAGCCTGCACACCCAGGCAGCTCCCCCAGGCAGGCCCAGTCTGAGCTCTGCTCTTTGTTCCACTTTCTCTGCCTTTGTCTGTGTGTAGGAGGCAAGGTCATGGGTCCCATTCTACCCTGGGAAGTATCATCAATTCCTTTTTTGGCCTTAGTTCAAAATACAACCTCTCGCACAATTAGCCCAGAACCTTTTACTATGGGAAATATAATTGACCCTTTGAATTCAATTTAGCTCGGATCTTTGTGATTATGTTCAATCGGCAGAGCCCCGGAGGGCAGACTGTCTTCTGCACCTGACCCCGAAACTCTGAGAAGCTGGTCAGGTAATACAATGACAGAAAACTGAATCACGGGAAGGTATTTTGAGGATAATGGGAAATTATGCAGGCTCCCAAGCTAAGGTCAATTGCCCAGGGTAATAAAAATGTTAAAAATTTAAGAAAGAGGGATTAAGCATCAGAGCCAGGTCCCAAAGAATGCAAAATAAGAATCATAGATACAGTTGAGGAATTATTTCAGAAAGAGAGTTGATTTATTTTTCTGTACATTGGTGGGGGAAAAAGAAAAGGAGAAAAGAAACTACAGAGACAAGCTGAGATGGACCTGAAGGAGGTTGAGACAGCTTTTCTCTGGTGGGAGGAATGAGAAGGAATAGAGATGAAGAGAAAGGAAGGGCTTTGGGCTCAGGACTAGAATAACACCGCACTTTAGAAATGGCCTAGGGGTTGGGCTGAGTTTTAGATGAAAGCAGGCAGCCGGAGAGCTGCCCAGGTTCCAAGTGGACCTCTGACTATGTCTCCATGCCGTGCAGTGAATATGGATGGGCAAGTTGGGGTCCTCTAGTGAGCTAGCTCATTCCTTGTGTTATAGAAAAGCCTGTGAGAGGATGGTTCCTTCTGGGAAGTTCATGCTCAGAGCCACCAGCTTTCCTCCCCTTCCCCCCACCCCAGAATGTGTGGCCAAGGTTTCTGATGAGCATGCTAGCTTATGTCTAAGAGGCAACGTCCTAGAAAGCCCTGGAAGTTGTAGCCTTCCTATGGAACCTATTCTACAACAGATTTGTAAGCTTATTTTTGTTCTCTGAAAATAAGAAGAAAATAAGTGTCCAGTCAATGTAATAGAGGCATTTTCACAGAAAAAAATTGACCAGCCTACTTGGTGATTTTAAAGTAAGTTTATTAATTGCATTAATGCATTTAGTAGGGTTCTAAATATCTAGACCAGTTATTTTTTTCAAATATTTCCACTTATTTATAATTAAGCACACACAAACACAAACACAATTCAAGAATAAACTTAGCAGTTTCAATAGATATATTTTGTTTTTAGCCATGGGAGAGCAAAATATTTAAAGATAATTAGTATTTCCTGGAGTATTTTCCTACAGAAATCAAAACAATGCTAGATTTGATTTAACACTCAATGCTTACATGCTATTAGAAAGTATTTCTGTTCCCCCAATGTGTCCCCTCCCTCCCCAGGTCATGTTGATAATTATGAATACAACTTGATAAGTCTTATGAATTCAATAACAAAACCTGTAAAATATTCTACAACAATAAAAGCACAAACCCCCAAATGTGTTGCAGGTGCTAATTTGCACTGACAATCTTGTACTACATATCTATCTTATTTACATTATATATCTTATTGGCTTTCTTCAAATTACAGAACTGACACTCCAGTCTGACTGCCAAAGATGAAGAATACAAGCAGTAACAAATGCTGGAGGGGTTGTGGGGAGTTAGGAACACTAGAACACTGTTGGTGCTGCAGACAGGCATAGCTGCTCTGGAGAACGGTGGATAATCCTCAAAAAATTAGGGATGGATCGACCATACGACCCAGCAATCCCTCTTCTGGGTATTTTCTCAGAGGAGTTAGAATCAGCACATTACACAGTGACACAGCAAAATCTATATTCATAGCAGCTCAATTTACAATAGCTAAATTATGGAACCAACCCAGATGCCCCTTCATGGATAAATGGATCCAAAAACTATATTTTGATACACACACACACACACACACACACAATGGAATTCTACTCAGCAATTAGAAACAATAGTATTGTGGTCTTTGAAGGTAAATGGATGGCGATGGGAAAAATCATGCTGAGCAAAGTTAGCCAAACCCAGACAGTCAAGGGTCGAATGCTTTCCCTCACTTGTGGAGGCTGGAGCTAAACCCAGGCTTGGGTGAAAGGCTGTCAAACTCATGTATTAGACCCAGCAAAGGCACAGCAACACATAATCTAGGGCAACCGTAGATACGTAGCAGTGAAGGGAATAGGTGGGAGGCGGGGAGAGGGAGGACAGGGAGGGATCTAGCGAGACAATCAACAATGTAGTACACTCTTTACCCCCCTGAGAATCCAAATAATACTTATGCAGTCATTTAATTCTGGGAAATTCTCAATCTAAGCATTTATATTGCTTGGAGGGGAGGAATATAGAAGAATCAAGAGACTGGGATGTGGGTAATATGGGCACAATTCTGGCTTAAGAGTAATTGCATATCACATTGTTACTTTTTATGCATTATGATTGTATAATGACTCAACTCCTTAATAAAACATTTAAAACAATGTACAGAGCCAACTAAAATCCAGTAAACAAACCCAGTTCAATAACCTCAAAGCAAAGTTTTTGAAGGACAAAATTCTTAAAGAAACAAGATGTAAAAAAATAAATAAATATTAAGAAAGATACATATAATGTTGAATAGTCAAGGCATTCAACACAAACAAGCCCCAGAGTATAAAGGAGCATGGAACTAGGAGTAAGAAATTGTTTTGTTTTCTATCTTGACACTAATTGGCTGAGAGACCTAGGACAATCGCATGAACTTCAGTTTCCAAGTATACCTGATAAGTTGGTGGAAGAAATCTTCTCCGAGCTGCACCTCAGTCCCAGGAGTCTATAATTCTAAGTTTGGATACTTTACTGATATGCATGAGTCTCACTCTTGTTTATGCCCACAAGAGGACTCCAATAAGCAGATGGCAAGGAACTCTTGGTACTCCTGTTCTTGGCTTTAGCCATAGTTACCTTAATACATAGTATTGGCTGGGAGTTCGTGGAGAGAGAGATACTGGACTTCTCAGAAGGTATAGGTAAAGTCACAGCAGGTTTTTATGTTTTGGTTGAGACGTTTCAAGGGTTGTTTGAGCAACTGGCTTTCTTTGCTTGCCCAAGGTCCCCACTCTCTTTGCATCTCACCATTGAGCAGACAGCTTGCTGGAAATTGTTGCTGACCACCACGTACAGCAACAGGTTACCAAAGGTGTTCAGAGCAGCCAACGGTCTACAAATGATGTAAGCTACGTGGATCTGCTTCTCGATGAAGCAGCTGATTGAAAGCAGGCGAGATTCAATCCGAATGACCCTCAAGACATGGAAGGGTAAAAAGCATATATAAAATACAAGCAGGAGCAGAATGGTCAACCGTCGAGCTTTCTGCTTAAGGCAGCTCTGAGTCTGAGGTCCATGGGTTAGGGTGTTGATAATTGTTGTGTAGCAAAGTGTCACTATCACTAAGGGGAGGCAAAAGATGGTGGCAGTCAAAATTAGATTGTACCATTTGATTGTAGTGAGGTCATCTGAGCTGGTGAGGTCAAGACAGGCGGACCTATTGGTCATGTTGGTTGCCGTGATCAGGAAGGTCATGGGCATGACAGCGACCAGTGAAATGATCCACACCACAGCACAGGCTACCACTGTCCATCGAGTTTTGTGAATGGAAAAGCAGCTCATGGGGTGAATGATCACAATGTAGCGGAAGATACTGAAACAGGTGAGGAAGAGGATGCTGCTGTACAGGTTGAAATGGAAGCCGAAGCGGATGAACTTGCACATGAAATCCCCAAAGATCCAGTCTTCACCACTGGCGTAGTAGTGGATGAGGAAAGGGAGGCTGGTCAGGTACAGCAGATCAGTGCAGGCCAGGTTCAGCATGATGATGGTGCTGCTTCTCCAGGGACGCATTCTGAAAATGTAAGTGGAAATGGCTACGACATTCCCTGGGAAGCCCACAAGGAAGATGATGCTGTAAATAACCGGGAGATAGTACTTCTTGAGTGAGATCTTCTCATCAGTGCAATTTCCAAACGCAACTGCATAGTCGGGGAAATCGGAAGCGTTTACTAAACCATCAGATGCTTTCTCATGGCTGTCTCCTTTCATCTTGCAAGGAAATGAGAGGATTCGGTTCGGCAATATGAATGGAATCAGGAGCAACTGGCTGCAAAAGGAAAACAGAAATTGTTAATCAGCACGGGAGGAAAACAATGATTGACTTATACATGAAAATTGTTCTAACATCTTAAATTTGCCACATTTTCCCTCTTCAATCTCAAAGGAAGCCCTGTGGAGAAGAGATTGAATTTCTAAGAAACTGACTGTGAAGCAGGTTAATAAAGGCATCTAATAATAATGTAAAAGTTAAAGTGTCACGAGAATTAGGTCGAAGGATTGGGAAGGAAAGCAGATGTAGCTATAGAAAACAATTTGTCAAGGCTGCTGTTTGGCAAGTCCTGGGACATCGTTGTCACCATCGGAAGACCCAGCAAAGAGACCTGCCGTTAATCAAGCCGGATGCCCATCTCCGTTGTGTTACCTCTAACTTCACTCAAACACTCAAAGTGCTTCTTATTATCTCTCTTATGGAAGAGATGAAGACCAAGAGAGGTTTTACAACCTGTCCCTGGCAACACACCGAGTGGCTTAGCTGGGACCCAAACCCCTGTTTGTCTGACTTCAAAACCATTCTCCTTCTACCTTACCTTCCTGAGCTCTCAATCTACATTTTATTGATTTTCATTGGAATTACCCTTAATAACTAAGGGAACAGGAGGTGTGAAGATCTCAAAAGACTGAATACTATGAATTCCTTAAATTGATTGCAGCATTATGTGTGTGATAGACTCAATTTCAAATTTCAGCTCCCCTAATCTGTTTTAACAGCAACTCTATTCTGCCCACATAGGTGTGTGTGTGTGTGTGTGTGTGTGTGTGTGTGTGTGTCTGTGTGTGTAGGGTGGGCTCTGTTGTACAGTGTAGCAGTTAGACTCTGGAACTAGGTAGACTGATATTGATGCTGGGCTTAGCCAGTTAGCATGTCCTTAAGAAAGTTGCTTATGCTCTCTAGGATGGGGAGGGATGCAGTTTTAATCTCCTTCATCTGGTTTCTCAGGTATTTTTCTTATTTGAATAGTGAATTTCTACAATAAGTAAAGTATGAAGATTATTTAAAAGAAGATTATGTAATCATAATGGATGCAAATAGCTATTGTTAAAATACACCCACTGACACACTCAGGGAACACCCACTGTGTATTAATTAGGCACTCTGCCAGATCCTAGAGATAATAAAAGAATAACACACAGTGATGTATAAGCCACTCTCGAAAGTCCTCTGGGGGAGATGGACACAAAATTATTTTAACAAAATATAACCCAACTTCATGGAGCTGTCAGCATAGTTTCTAATATAGCAAGAAAAACACTTGGCCCACTCCCAGGCACATAATAAGCTCAGTAAAGGTTAGGGAGTTGTTAATCATTAAGCCATTTGATAGATGAGTGAGACAAGGATACTGAGATCACTCAAAAAGGAGGTAACAGTTACCTGGCTATCAAGAAAGGCACTAAAGGAAAGTCACTGAGGAGGAAACATTTAAGCCAAATTTAGCAAGAGGAAGGACTTTTCTAACTGAGGTTGGGGAAAGGTATTCTAGCAAAAGGAACAACAGCTAGTGCATGGGCACTGAGATAGGACAGAGCTCGGGGGGTCCAGGACCTGTTTATACAGCATGACTGCAGTTAAGGGGCATGGGGAGATGAAATAGGAAGGAAAAAAAAGGCTAATAAGAAAAATATTAGCACCTCCTTTGTAGAAATCACTTCTCTAATTTAAGTTCATCACATCCGCACAACAGATGAGGTAGTACTGTGATTGTCCCCACTGTGAGGTCAGGACATAAGGCATGGAGAAGACAGCATGTGCTCAGGTTCACACTGCTGCTTAGTGGAGAGCCAGTCGGATTGCAGGACAGGGCTGCTTCTCACAGTGAGGAGACAACAGGGAGAGCCTAAGGCCTACAATAATGAGACGAGTTGGACATTATCCCAGAAAAGCTCAATAAATCACACACTGTAAGTGTGACCCAGGGCTAAATGCAGATAATGCCTACTTCTTTGGCTTTAGGGATGATTAAATGGTCTAAATAATTTAAACATGGAATGTAGAGGGCACCCGCACTCTCAGTATGTGCTGTTGTCTTTGCCCGATCTGATACTAAACCTGTACAATCTAGCACTTCCTCAGTGCAGCTCAGAGATGAGTTTCAGACTGGCCCAACCTGGCAAATCAGAAATGGGTTCTCCTCTCCTGTGGACTGGCCTGAGGCACACTCTTTCAAATCTCACTTGGGGTGCAGATTGGAATGCATTTCCGGACCCATTACTCTTATTCTGTATGAATTGTGGAAAGAATAGGTCAGGGATATGGGGCTTACCTCTGAGCAGCCACTAGGATGTTCAGGGGAGAGGGTCCCTGGGAACACTCAATACTGACAAGAAATATGAGCTTCTCCTTGTTGAATTAACTTACTCTAATCAGAAGCACCGTCCACAGAGCCATCACCTGCACAGCACTGGAGGTGACAGGAATCAGACCCCTTGACAGCAAGAGTACTCAGAGGCCAGGAACCCACTCAGGGCAACCTCAGCCTTGGCCAAATGCCTTACGTGGGCTCCTGCACCAGGCACAGACAGCAACATAAACCTGAATACAAAGTGACAGTCATGGCATCCCTGGAGCTCCTACCTCCTGAAGTCAATTCTGAGGATGTCCAGAGGCCACTAGCTGGCCTGGACATGTTGTTTCTGAAACAAAGCTGTGAAAATTGTTTATATAAGAACCAAAAGACTCCTCCAGAATATCTCATTCTAATTGGGACTTGGCTCAAAAGAGAAACGAGAGGGCAAGAAGAGAACTCCAGTCCGAGTTGCTGACAATTCCTTGAAAGCGGAAACACAAGTCTCCTTGTACCTCCAGGGGACAACGCTCAGACAGCGCTCAGTAAATATTATTGAATACATTGAAGAAGTCAGTAAGTTCAGTAGAAGGTAGTCTATGCTGAAGAGACGAGGAAGACATAGCTGTTATTAAATCAAAAAATGAAACAAATATCAGTGCTCATTTCTTTAATGAGTTAAACTAAGGAGCAAAATTGCAGCTCCTGTCAAAGTCAAATAAAATCCTGGCCTTGTTATGAGAATATTTTAAGCAACAATCACATCAGGAAACAGCAGGTTATAGGTGGAAAGAACCACCTTATTGTTTTTAAAAACAACAGATCAACTTGGAATTTAATGGAGAAAGGGATGGCCTAAGAAACTTAAGCTCTGTTCCATAACCTCACCAAAAGTGTGGTCTGAGTTTACAAAATATATGGGATGTTAAGAACCAAACACGAAAACCAGTCTGTGCGGTGGGAAAGGTAGGGAGAAGCGGTTTCTTCTCTCTCTCATCCCAGGGAGATGCCAATCACTGCAGTGACCCAGAAGGCCCAACCCACAAACAGCTCGGTTAAACTCAGACGACAATAAATAAGGATGTGACACAGCCCTGGGGAATCCCAGGTTTTGCCACAATAGCGGTTCTCAAACTTGAGGATTCGGACCACCGGGACGAATGGGCTCTTCATAAGCTGGAAATGCTGATGTGCTGAGCTTCAGTATCACCCCAGACTTGAGTGTGGACCCAGCTAGGAGCCAGATGAAGAAAAGCAAGCAACCAACGTGGGGCTTCCTGCAGGAGAGCGCACGCACGCCCCATATCTTGTCCTGGGAAGTCGGGAGAGCAGCATCCTTTGAGGCCCGCCGCACGGAGTCAGTGTTCTGGGAAGGCCCGGTCTGAGAATCGCAGTCTTAATGCCGACTCGCTCAGGAAGCCTCCAGCGTGGGAGATGCTGAGTGGAGAGGCAGGATCCAAAGTGGCATCTATTCAAAATGTGGCTGTAGCACTCCATTGGGTGGAGCTACTGAGGACACGGGATTGCCCTAGGGCTCTGTTAGCTTTGCAGCAAGCTTCCCCTCCCACTCCTGCACCTTCTGCACCCTCCCCTGCTCCCCTCTCACCCTGGGTTTAGGGGCGCTGCTCCAGTGCACGCTCCCAGCTGCCTCTCTCCGCCTCTCCCAAGCTGTCCCGCACTAGGGAGGTGCACACTTGGCGCACCTGGTCCCCTTCCTCCGAAGAGCCCTTGGAAGCTCCCCAGCTGACCGGCCTTGGGTTGCCAGGAAGAAACTACTGGGACCTTTCATTCACGAAGACTCGCTTTGTTTCCAGTCTACAAGTATGCAAATTAAGTAGATTCCCTAGGATGGAAACGGGATTCTTAGCGGGGTGACACGGTTCTTCCTCCTTCCTCCCCTCGACCCTTCTAGGTGCCCTCTGCTCTTCTCTCAAAACATGAAATCTGCTTGTCCCCCAAAGTAGCCACCCCCCACATTTTACACTGAAAAGCAGAACCGAGTTGTGCTAGGTAGTCCCGAACTTCTCCAGGACTCTGCGACGCTGGCGGCGCTGACCTTTTATCTCCCAAAGTGAGTCCCAGCCCCTTCCAGGGTGCAGCGCGCGCCTGCTGCCTCCAGAGCAGGCACTGTGGGGAGGAGCAGCTGCTGTGCCCAGTCCGCTGCCCCGCCGCAGGGCGCCCGGGACGCGCCAGCCGGACAGCGCAGGGTCCCCGCACCCGCTCCCTCCCGCCCGCCACCCTGCTGCGGGTCGCGCTCGGCTCACCTGGCAGCCCTGGGTGCTGGGACCTGCGCCCCGGTGGCGGCCGCAGTCCCGGAGGGCAGAGGTGTCCTGGCACAGCCCGGGCACCGCCCCTGCCCCTCCCACCCTCCGGGCCCTGCAAACAGCGCGCGCTCGGGTCCCCGCCCCAGCAGACCAGAGGACAGCATCCTCCCTCGCCCACTTTCGAGGGGACAGGGGCAGCAGCTTCCACTCGTAGGATCTCAGGATGTCCTCGAACCCAAAGAAGTGTTCGCAGAGGTGCAGCAAACAGCCCTGGGAGGGTGCTTGCCCCAGGAGCCTCAGGGTCCTGGGCCTCTTGGCACAGAATGGAAGTAATTGAAGGAGGCGCGGTCCCTTCAGGGGGTCCTCTACAGTCCTGCCTTCAAGGTGGCTTCAGATACCCTCCATCCGTGTGGACTCTCCAGATCTAGGAAGTAGCAGTCCCCACATAACCTGGGAACAGCTCCTTCCCTTCTCTTAAAATCAGCGCAGCATCCAACCCTGCAGCCCCAAACCTTTGACTTGGAAGTTCTTTTCCAGGATCAGAGACCTGGGGGTGCGTGCGGGGCGCCCACTCTGCTCCGCCCTGCATGCGCTTTGTTAACTAGACATTAAACAGCCCTACAGACTCCAGGAAGAGTGGAAGTGAACTTAAAGATTAGGTTACTTAGAAACAAGTATTAGGTCCTAGAATTTTCGATGTGGGAAGGGCATTGTAAAGTAGCAGTTCCTGGGAATGCAAAATGATAACCACAGTTCCTCTAAAAATTAAAAATGGAATTATGATGCAGAAATTCCACTTTTGAAGAAAATAATTGAAAGCAGGGATTGAGAGAGATATTCATGTACCCACATTCACAGTGAACCTGTTCACAATAGCCAAAAGGTAGATGCAACCAAGCATCATCCATCAGTGGATGAATGGATAAACCTAACGTGATTTATGCACACAATGAAATACTATTCAGCCTTAAAAAGGAAAGAAATTCTGACACATGGAACAACGTGGATGAACGTTGAGAATGCTGAACAAAATAATACAGTGCCAAAAGGATATACACTATATGATTCTTCTTATACAAGGGTCCTAGAGTTATCAGATTTATAGAGATAGAAAGTCAAGTAGGGGGGAGCTGGAGCGGTGGCTCAGTGTAGAGTGCTTGCCTGGCATGCTCAGTGAGGACCCAGGTTCGAACCCCAGCACCACGCATACTACTAAGTGTTGGAGAAACAGAAGCCAGATGAAAAAATAAATAAATAATTGATTCTATCTCCTTCTCTTTCTCTCATTCTTTCTGTCTCTTAAAAAAAAGAAAAAAAAAAGGGCAGTAGAATAGGGGTTGCCAGCCACTGGGAAGAGTAACTGGCAAGTGACTGTGGAGTTCCAGGTCTGCAAGAAGAAAAGTTCTGTGGCTCGGTGGTGGCAATAGCTGCACAGCAATGTGGATGCACTTGGTGTCATTGCATGATCAAGACACTAAATTTTATGTTTGGTGCCTGTTATGGTCTGAATGTGAGGTGTCCCCCAAAAGCTCACGGTGACCATCCAGGAAGACTGAGGTGAAATGATTGGGTTATAAAAGCCTTCACCCAATCAGTGAGTTCATCCCAAGATTAACAGGTACCTGAGGGCAGGTGGGGGTGGCTGGAGGAGGGGTCACTGGGGAAGTGCCTTTGGGGATATATTTTGTATCTGGCATGGAGTTTCTCTCT
The DNA here is from genome assembly GCA_004027875.1 of Aplodontia rufa. NCBI lineage: Eukaryota > Metazoa > Chordata > Mammalia > Rodentia > Aplodontiidae > Aplodontia > Aplodontia rufa. The sequence goes on along the minus strand of PVKS010032224.1, from coordinate 1,158 downwards.
GCTCCCCGAAACCATGCCTTCCACCAAGATGTTCAGCCTCACCTCAAGCATCGGGGAACGGAACTGGCCTTCTATGGATCAAGACCTCTGAAACTGAAACCCCAAAATAAACTTTTCCTTCTAAAATTGTTCTTGTCAGGGCTTTTAGTCACAGCAATGAAGAAGCTGCCTTAAAAAGTGCATTTTGCCACAATTTTTAAGCAATTGTTTTTCTAAAAGCAGTCATCTGGTCTACCTCTTCCAAGGGTATTGAGAATTAGACTGATAAACCTGACATCAGCCTGTGAAAACCACAGCACCCAGATCCATGCTCCCCATTTCCCCATTCTGGAAGTAGCTGGGCCACATGATGGAAGCATCGCTTTACCAGAGAAGAAGGAGCCATAATCTGATACTCTAAACTGGCTCCACCAACCTGATTATAATGAAGCAAGTGTCATTTTTAGTCTTTTATTGTTTACCTGTAAATATTACTTATTATAATTCTAAATTCCCACCAATGCAATAGCGCTTTGCAGGGGGGAAATTGGCCTCTACAGAAAGAGAACATGTCTTTGAAACCACTTGCCTTAGAAAATGATGTCATGCTTCTAGACACCACACTAAGCTTCAACTTCGGGACCTTGAGGTTGCCCTTCAACAATTTGAAGTGGAGGACTTGTGTAACTGTAAAATTGGTCTCTTGCCCAGTTGCAGAAATGCACTTTCTACTTTAAAATGAGCACCCCGTGGAACAGGATTCCAGCACTGAAATTCACAACTACTCAAGCAGCACAGGTGTCACCTGGCTTGTGCTGCAATTGAGCCTTTGAAGCAGGATGTGGGGTTTATCTTCATGATGATCAATAGACTCTAAACCTCTCTAATTAAGAAGTACTGACATCTTGGAGTCTTCTGCTCCTATGAAATACTACACAGAGGGCAAGGTTAGGTAGCTTCTTCCAGAGTTGTTAACTGCTGAGCTGGGGGTTGGCAGGGGGAAGAAGGGAGAAATGGGATACTAGAAACACTCTCAGCTCTCATTCAGAGTTGTATGGAGAAGGAAGCAATAGTTGGTCCAAACGTGGACTCTCTTGTTGCTCTCTCCCTTGGTCTTCATTAACAGACAGGATGATCATGAAGCACATTTCCAGTGTTCCAGCTGTGGCTAACCTTGTC
>PVKS010032223.1:0-22746 GCA_004027875.1 Aplodontia rufa | reverse complement strand
CCACAGTGTTCATCCCCAGGGATGGGAGTTGGCCCACCGAGCCCTCCATCCTGAGGGACTTGAGTTGGTCCACCGAGCCCTCCCTTCTGAGGGACAGGAGTTGCAGCACCATGGTGTTCATCCCAAGGAATGGGAGTTGGCCCACCGTGCCCTTCATCCAGAGGGATCTGAGTTGGTACACCGTGCCCTCCATCCATAGAGACGGGAGTTGGTACACCGTGCCCTCCATCCATAGGGATGGGAGTTGGTACACCGTGCCCTCCATTTGGACGGATGGAAGTTGTTTCACCATGCCCTCCATCCATAGGGATGGGAGTTGGTACACCGTGCCCTCCATCCATAGGGACAGGAGTAGGTACACCGTGCCCTCCATTCTGAGGGATGGGAGTTGCAGCACCACGATTTTCATCCTGAGAGATGGGAGCTGGCCCACCATGCCCTCCATCCAGAGGGACCTGAGTTGGTACACCATGCCCTCCATCTGGAGGGAGGGCGTTGGTCCACAGTGCCCATCGTTCGGAGGGACAGCAGTTGCTCCACCATGTTCTTCATTACAAGGGATGGGAGTTGGCCCACCATGCCCTCCTTCCAGAGGTGCTTGAGTTGGCCCACCGTGCCCTTCATCCAGAGGGACCTGAGTTGGTACACCATGCCCTCCATCCATAGGGACGGGAGTTGGTACACCGTGCCCTACATTTGGAGGGATGGAAGTTGTTTCACCGTGCCCTCCATCCATAGGGATGGAAGTTGGCCCACCGTGCCCTCCATCCAGAGGGACCTGAGTTGGTAAACCATGCCTTCCATCCAGAGGGACCTGAGTTGGTTCCCAGTGCCCTCCATCCATAGGGACGGGAATTGGTACAATGTGCCCTCCATTCTGAAAGACGGGAGTTACTGTACCACGGTGTTCATCCCGAGGGATGGGAGCTGGCCCACCATGCCCTCCATCCAGAGGGACCTGAGTTGGTACACCATGACCTCCATCTAGAGGAAGGGCGTTGGTCCACAGTGCCCATCGTTCGGAGGGACAACAGTTGCTCCACCACGCTCTTCATTACAAGGGATGGGAGTTGGCCCACCATGCCCTCCTTCCAGAGGTACTTGAGTTGGCCCACCATGCCCTCCATCCAGAGGGACCTGAGATGGTACACTGTGTCCTCCATCGGGAAGAATGGGATTTGGCCCACCATGCCCTTCATCCAGAGGGACCTGAGTTGGTCCATCGTGCCCTCCATCTGGAGGGACAGAAGATGGTCCATCGAGCCCTCCCTTCTAAGGCACAGGAGTTGCTGAGCCTCGGTCTTTATCCCGAGGAATGGGAGTTGGCCCACAATGCCCTCCATCCAGAGGGATGGGAGTTGGTCCATCGTGCCCTCCATTCTGAGGGACAGAAGTTGCTGCACCACAGTGTTCATCCCAAGGGATGGGTGTTGGCCCACCGTGCCCTCCATACAGAGGGAACTGAGTTGGTACACTGTGTCCTCCATCTGGAAGGATGGGATTTGGCCCACCATGCCGTCCCTCCAGAGGGACCTGAGTTGGTCCATCGTGCCCTCCATCTGGAGGGACAGAAGATGGTCCATCGAGCCCTCCCTTCTAAGGCACAGGAGTTGCTGAGCCACGGTCTTTATCCCGAGGAATGGGAGTTGGCCCACAATGCCCTCCATCCAGAGGGATGGGAGTTGGTCCATCGTGCCCTCCATTCTGAGGGACAGAAGTTGCTGCACCACAGTGTTCATCCCAAGGGATGGGTGTTGGCCCACCGTGCCCTCCATACAGAGGGAACTGAGTTAGTACACTGTGTCCTCCATCTGGAAGGATGGGATTTGGCCCACCATGCCCTCCATCCAGAGGGACCTGATTTGGTCCATTGTGCCCTCCATCCAGACGGACTGGATTTGCTCCACAACGTTCTTCATCTTGTTGGACGGGAGTTGGCCCACCGTGCCCTCCATCCAGAGGGACCTGAGTTGGTAAACTCTGCCCTCCATCTGGAGGGACAGAAGATGGTCCACCGAGCCCTCCCTTCTGAGGCACAGGAGTTGCTGAGCCACCGTCTTTATCCCGAGGAATGGGAGTTGGCCCACAATGCCCTCCATCCAGAGGGATGGGAGTTGGTCCATCGTGCCCTCCATTCTGAGGGACAGAAGTTGCTGCACCACAGTGTTCATCCCAAGGGATGGGTGTTGGTCCACCGTGCCCTCCATCCAGAGGGACTTGAGTTGGTACACCATACCCTCCATCCAGAGGGACTTGAGGTGGTCCACCATGTCCTCACTTTTGAGAGATGGGAGTTGCTGCACCACGGTCTTCAACCCGAGGAATGGGAGTTGGCCCACCGTGCCCTCCTTCCAGAGGGATGGGAGTTGGTCTACTGTGCCCTCTTTTCTGAGGAACAGGAGTTGCTCCACCACAGTGTTCATGCCTAGCGATGGGAGTTGGCCCACCGAGCCCTCCATCCTGAGGGACTTGAGTTGGTCCACCGAGCCCTCCCTTCTGAGGGACAGGAGTTGCAGCACCATGGTGTTCATCCCAAGGAATGGGAGTTGGCCCACCGTGCCCTTCATCCAGAGCGACCTGAGTTGGTACACCGTGCCCTCCATCCATAGGGACGGGAGTTGGTACACCGTGCCCTCCATCCATAGAGATGGGAGTTGGTACACCGTGCCCTCCATTTGGACGGATGGAAGTTGTTTCACCGTGCCCTCCATCCATAGGGATGGGAGTGGGTACACCGTGCCCTCCATCCATCGGGACAGGAGTTGGTACACCATGCCCTCCATTCTGAGGGATGGGAGTTGCAGCACCACGATGTTCATCCTGAGAGATGGGAGCTGGCCCACCATGCCCTCCATCCAGAGGGACTTAGTTGGTACACCATGCCCTCCATCCAGAGGGAGGGGAGGATGTCCACAGTGCCTATCCTTTGGAGGGACGGGAGTTGCTCCACCATGTTCTTCATTATGAGGGATGGGATTTGGCCCACCGTGCCCTCCTTCCAGAGGTACCTGAGTTGGCCCACCATGCCCTCCATACAGAGGGACCTGAGTTGGTACACTGTGCCCTCCATCCAGAAGGATGGAAGTTGGCCCACCGCTCCTTCCATCCAGAGGGTCTTGAAATGGTGCACCATGCCCTCCATTCTGAGGGATGGGATTTGCTGCACCACGATGTTCATCCTGAGGGATGGGAGTTGGCCCACCATGCCCTCCATCCAGAGGGACTTGAGTTGGTACCCAGTGCCCTCCATCTGGAGGGAGGACATTGGTCCACAGTGCCCATCGTTCGGAGGGACGGCAGTTGCTCCACCACGCTCTTCATTACAAGGGAAGGGACTTGGCCCACTGTGCCCTCCTTCCAGAGGTACCTGAGTTGGCCAACCATGCCCTCCATCCAGAGGGACCTGAGTTGGTACACCATGCCCTCCATCCAGAGGGACAGGAGTTGGCCCACCGTGCAATCCATCCAGAGGGACCTGAGTTGGTAAACCATGCCTTCCATCCAGAGGGACCTGCGTTGGTACCCAGTGCCCTCCATCCATAGGGACGGGAGTTGGTACAATGCGCCCTCCATTCTGAAGGACGGGAGTTACTGTACCACGGTGTTCATCCCGAGGGATGGGAGCTGGCCCACCATGCCCTCCATCCAGAGGGACCTGAGTTAGTACACCATGCCCTCCATCTGGAGGGAGGGCGTTGGTCCACAGTGCCCATCGTTCGGAAGAATAGGAGTTGCTCCACCACGCTCTTCATTACAAGGGATGGGAGTTGGCCCACCATGCCCTCCTTCAAGAGGTGCCTGAATTGGCCCACCATACCCTCCATCCAGAGGGACCTGAGTTGGTCCACTGAGCCCTCCCTTCTGATGGACAGGAGTTGCAGTACCATGGTGTTCATCCTGAGGGATTGGAGTAGGCCTACCGTATCCTCCATCCAGAGGGACCTGAGTTGGTACCCAGTGGCCTCTATCCAGAAGGACCTGAGTTGGTACACCATGCCCTCCATTTGGAGGGATGGGAGTTGTTTCACTATGCCCTGCATTCATAGGGATGGGAGTTGGTATGCTGTACCCTCCATTCTGAGGGACAGAAGTTGCAGCACCATGATTTTCATCCCGAGAGATGGGAGCTGGCCCACCGTGCCCTCCTTCCAGAGATACCTGAGTTGGCCCACCATGCCCTCCATGCAGAGGGACCTGAGTTGGTACACTGTGCCCTCCATCTGGAAGGATGGGATTTGGCCCACCGTGCCCTCCATCCAGAGGCACCTGAGTTGGTAAATCTGCCCTCCATCCAGAGGGACGGGAGATGTTCCACTGAGCCCTCCCTTTTGAGGGACAGGAGTTGCTGAACCATGGTCTTCATCCCGAGGAATGGGAGTTGGCCTACAATGCAATCCATCCAGAGGGATGAGAATTGATCCACCATGCCCTCCATCCAGAGGGACCTGAGTTGGTCCACCAAGCCCTCCCTTCTGAGGGATAAGATTTGCAGCACCATGGTGTTCATCCTGAGGAATGGGAGTTGGCCCACTGTGCCCTCCATCCAGAGGGACCTGAGTTGGTACCCAGTGCCCTGCATCCAGAGGGATCTGAGTTGGTACACCATGACCTCCATTTGGAGGGATGGGAGCTGTTTCACCGTGCCCTCCATCCATAGGGATGGGAGTTGGTACACTGTGCCCTCCATTCTGAGGGACGAGAGTTGCAGTATCACAATGTTCATCCCGAGAGATGGGAGCTGGCCCACCGTGCCCTCCTTCCAGAGGTACCTGAGTTGGCCCATGATGCCCTCCATCCAGAGGGACCTGAGTTGATACACCATGCCCTCCATCCAGAGGGACCTGTGTTGGTACACTATGCCCTCCATCCAGAGGCACTTGAGTTGTTCCACCGTGCCCTCACTTCTGAGGGACAGGAGTTGCTGCACCACGGTCTTCATCCCGAGGAATGGGAGTTGGCCCCCAATGCCCTCTATCCAGAGGGACCTGAGTTGGTACCCAGGTCCCACCATCCAGAGAGACCTGAGTTGTTACACCATGCCCTCCATCCAGAGGGACAGGAGCTGGTCCAACGTGCCCTCCATTCTGAGGTACAGGAGTTGCTCTACCATGATGTTCATCCTGAGGGATGGTAGTTGGCCCACCATGCCCTCCTCCAGAGGGAGCTGAGTTGGTCCATTATACCCTCCACCTGGAGGAACGGAAGTTGGTCCACCGTGCCCTCCATTCTGAGGAACAGGAGTTGCTGCACCACAGTGTTCATCCCGAGGGATGCAAGTTGACCCACCATGCCCTCCATCCTGAGAGACTTGAGTTGGTACACCATGCCTTCCATCCGGAGGGATTGGAGTTGGTCCGCCATGCCCTCCATCCGGAGGGACAGGATTTGGTCCAAAATGCCCTCCATCTAGAGGGACGGGATTTGCTCCACCATGCTCTTCATCCCGAAGGACGGGAGTTGGCCCACTGTGCGTTCCATCCAATGGGACCTTAGTTGTTACCCATTGTCCTCCATCCAGAGGGACAGGAGTTGGTCCACCATGCCCTCCATTCTGAGGGACAGGAATTGTTGAACCACAGTGTTCATCCCGAGGGATGGGAGTTCGCCCACCATGCCCTCCATTCTGAAGGACAGGTGTTGCTGCACCACGGTCTTCATCCCAAGGGATGGGAGTTGGCCCACAATGTCCTCCATCCAGAGGGACCTGAGTTGGTCCACCGTGCCCTCCATCTGGAGGGACATGAGTTGTTCCCCGTGCCCTCCATCCAGAGGGATCTGTATTGGTACACTGTGCCCTCCATCCGGAGGGATGGGAGTTGGTCTACTGTATCCTTCATCCGGACAGATGGGAGTTGCTCTGCCATGCACTTCATCTGTAAATACAGGAGCACCCTTCTTTCAGTGGGACAGGAGCTGTTCTATGTCTCCTTTTATACAGAAGGGCACAAATTGTTCTATGGTTTCCTTTATCTGGAGGGACAAGTAGCTTTTGAGCAGATATACGCTTCCAACAACACAGCCGCATCGTTTACCTCTCGGGTAACCAAAAGAGAATGTTCAGATCCACTGCAAGGAGCAGTTATGGAGAAGAACCAACATTTCATAACAGTAGGCAACTGCCCCACTGACTTCTAGAATGTTCAGAAGAGCTAAGGTCCCTTAAAGAAGAGGAAGAAATGCACGACCCCTTGCCTATCCATGACACTTGAGGTGTGACATGAAGCCAGAGCAGAAAACAAGAGGTGATACATTCTGGGCCCTGCTGGGCCCAAGATGGAGCAAAGTCAGCCTGCAGCAGACTCCAAGCACTCATGCCCACTCCTCTGAATTCAGTGTGATTAGAAACTGAGGCTCATATTGAAACCACTTCTACAAAGGCAGGTGGCTCAGAAGAAGCTTCATTCCAAGATCTCCAAGAAATATCACTCCAGCCTCTCCACCACAGGCCACAAGGAAGCTCCCGGGCAGAGGGCAAAGTGTGCTTAGCCCAAGGTTAGATAGTACAGAAGGACACTCAGGAATGACATTCATTCAACAAGCATTTGCTGGGCACTCAGTACTGCTGAGGACACACAGAAAGAGGGATGGGAGGAGAGCAAGAGAACAGAGCACAGCCATGCTGGAGCCATGGGAATGGTGCACCTGGGGAAGCAACAGCAAACTCCAAGGGGCAGAAGCACGCCCATGCCTGCCACAGCCCACCTGGGTACTCACACAGGCACTCATCCAGCAACTGCCACTGCTTCGAAGACCTCTAAGTCCCACTTGTCACAAGACTGTGTCTCAGAAGTAAATCAATAAAAGGGCTGGGTAGCGCACCCTGGGTTCAAGTCCCAGTGCTGTTCAAAGAAAGAAAAAGCACTCCATTCCCATTAAGACCCCAAATCCAACAACCCCGCAGCACCTACCCAGCTTTCAGGGTACCTCATTCTTATCCCATATATTTGCAAGGAAGAATTCAAAATGTTTGAAGGGTCTTATTCATTTTCATATACTGATGCATCATAAAGTCCGTATCCGTGTCAAATGTCACTAATACATCATTTCTCACACACACACACACACACACACACACAAATACTTCAAAACATCTGGCTCAACAATAATCAGATCTCTTCATTCAGCACTAGACCTGGGTAGATGCACAAAATGATACTCTTGCCTTAGGAAGGGTGCCTCCCTGTCAGCAGAAGAGCCTTGCTACATGGCTGCTGCTGTGGTGGCCTACCCTGCTCTTACCTGCTAGCATCTACGCACTTCTTTCTCTTTTTTTTTTTTTAAGAGAAAGGCAGGTGGGTGAGGGAGAGAGAAAGAATTGATTTTATTTTTCTTCTATTTTTTTTTCTGACACTTAGTTGTGTATGTGTTGCTGGGGTTCAAACCCAGGTCCTCATGCGTGCCAGGCAAGCACTGTAACCACTGAGCCACCACCACTGCAGCCCCTAAACCTGTCTTTTGACAAACTCAATCTTCCAGTGAGGACCTGCCCCATCTTCTTGATTCAGCTGTCAATGAATGCCACTTGTCCTCTCCATGCATTCAGTGGAAGAATCTAAGCCAATGGGTCACTATCCACAGATGAGGAAATCCAAAGGGTACCATTAAAATACAAGCAACTGGGGCCCAGTCCCTTTAGCCCCAGGGCACAATCCATCCCAGGGATCCCTTCTCAAAGCCACCCCCACATCCTCTGACAAATGCCACTTCTGCTTGAGTTACCCAGAATAGGGTTCTAATGTGCCAATGCAATGACACAAACCTAGCTGGAAAAGTAAACAAAATTGTCAGTTTCAAAAAGCAAAGACCTCTTGCTTAGGGCAAAGATTATCTAATTTAAGGACCTTTCTTCTAGTGCCCTAAAATCAGGTGGCAACTCCCAAAGAGTCCCCAAGTGACAGACAGAGAAACCCCAAGAGCCAGAGTGCACAGCCTCACTATTTGGTCTCTGTGGCTGAGTTCTCTTCCTGGACAACACAAGTCCATGGACATCTGCATGGAGCACTCTGAGTGTCCCCTGTGGCTGCACACTGACTAGTTCACAGGAAGACAACTTCGAGGTCAGAGCTGGCTCCAGAGAACACTCAATGCACCTGGCACTGGGTGTGGTGCAGGGCTTGGTCCCATGACCACAGTCCCAGAGTAATCTGCCCACATGTAGAGCAAGGTGCACAGGCCACATGGGGCAGCAGGCTCAGCCCTGACACCACCATGAGGCCTGGAGAAGTAACTCCCAAGCAGAGCTCAGAGAGCAACTGCCACCTGCCACCAAGAGGCAGGACACAGATAACCCACAGCCCAATGGGGACCTCAGAGGGGAGTCCAAGGCAGATTGGGAGGCAGCCAGGGACCAGAACAGGTGGTGCCAGCACTGTCAGCTGGGATGGCACCCACAGGCGGCACACAAGAACTGGCTGAAGAGCAGGCAGGACCGTCCCAAGGCCCTGGGTGCTGAGCCAGGCAATTCTGCTTTCCCTTCTTGATTTACCCATGACTTACTCTGCAAAGGCTTCAGGGTGTGGCATGAATGCCAACTTCATTCTCACAGCCCTGGTGAGCCATTCACAGGCTGTGGCAGACCAGGGCTGGCCAGAACCACACGCTGAGATCTGTTTATGGGTGACACAAGCTATCAAACGTGACCCCCAAGGAGAAGGCATCTGTATGTGCAGCCTACATGGGCACACACCAAGGTGGGGATTGAGGACTCACCTGTGCTCAGTCATACACACCCACAACCTGGGGCAGCTTACCACAACACCTCCACAGGGTCCTAATCACCAAAACAACAAACACTGTTTACTGGAGTAAGCCACACGTGAAAGGAGGGTGAGTGTGGCAGACGCCAAAGGAGGATCCAAACTCCCAGCATGTTAGCATGGAGCTTTGTGACCCTGTCAGGCAGGAGGTTGTGGTCCACTGTCCAGCAAGTAGGAGTGTATTCAGAGGTCACCCCGTTCCAGGACTCAGCTCACAGGCTGCTCCTCATACCATGACACTTGGACTGGGAGAGCAGCCGACATGGTCAGTGGTGAGCTCTCAGGCCCCACCTGACCTCAAGTCAGGCCCTCTAGGCTGGGGAACAGAAGCACATAGTCATCTCTCAACACCCATGGACACAGGAATCCTGGAGACACCAAATTTCACTAGTGCTCAAGTCCTTCCTCTGAAATGGGGAAGTGTCTTCTCAGAAGCACTGCATGTGCTCCTGTACACTTGAAGTCATCCCCGGTTACATCCAACCCCAAGCACAGTGGAAATGCTGTGGGAAGAGTTGCTATATCATACACTTCAGGGAATACTGCAAGAAAAACATCAGTGCACATTCAGGACAGACGCGATTCCTTCCCTGAGCACTGGCGTCCGCAGCTGGCTGCATGGGACCTGCAGGCGTGGTGTGCCGCCACACAGGAAGGTCAATGGAAGGGGAGCCATTGCATGCAAACTAGCCCATGGCAATCCCATCAGTCTCCTGGATGCAGTGGTGTGATAGTTGGAAAAGACCCCAGATCCATTTTCTACTTCATGCTCTTCCACCTTTGTGATCAGCTGGTATTGAAAAAGAGCTAGAAAAACCACTTTTGAACTAATAGGTCATCCATGGGCCCAACAAACCTTCGCTGGATTGGAAAGCTACCAAGACTGACATGAAATTATGTGAGGAGTGACCCTGACCAGACCAGGATGCAGGATCCACACAAGCACTGCCCAGCACACTCACCTCCACATTGGCGGAATGGTTCAGCCAGCCAGGAACCTTCATCTTACAAAGCTCAGCCATTTAACACCCAGGGTGTTCACAAGACTAATCCATTCGGTCATGTGTCAGAATTTCCTGGAAAGGGAGGCAAAGGGTAGGTGCTCTGGCTGATGCAAAGGTTATCAGTTTGCAAGGGGTCACCCACAGGAGCAAGCAGGTGGGAGAACCAGGAAGGCTGATGGCAATGCTCACAGGCAGGAGACACAGAAACCAGGAGGAAGCACAAGCTCATTTCTTGCTCTCATGTCAACAAAACCAGGTTATTCTCCTCAATTTAAAAAAGTCCAACTCAATCAGGATCAGAGTGGGCTGTTCAGCACTTGCCAATGCCATTCCATACACACACCAAACCCCACCACCAGAACCTCTGGAAAAGGTCTGGAGGAACAAGAGCCCCACTCTGGGGAAATCACACGGGTGACCTCCCCACCCCACAGGTAAAAGAACTGCCAGGGGATCACTCTTGAATGGGAGTTGTCAGAAAGATCTACACACGAGCATTTCCAGGAGGGTTTTCTTGAGTGACCCCCCGGACCAGCAAAGGTGACAATCAAGGACTTGGTTAAGAACTGTCCTGGAAAAACAATAAAAAGAATTGATGAAACAAAAAGCTGGTACCTTGAAAAAATAAACAAGATTGATAGGCCCCTAGCGAATCTAACCAAAAGAAAGAGAGAAATGAAGCAAATCAATAAAATCTTCAATGAAAAGGGAATGATCACCACCGACCCCATTGAAATCCAACAAATTATAAGATCATATTTTGAAAACCTACACTCCTCCAAATTTGATAACTTGGAAGAAATGGATAAATTTCTTGACTCTTACAACATCCCTAAATTGAATCAGGAGGATATTGAAGTCCTAAATGGCCCAATCACAGGCACTGAAATCCAGACTGCAATTAAAAGTCTACCAAAGAAGAAAAGCTCAGGACCGGATGGATTCTCCGCTGATTTTTACCACACTTTTGAGGAGTAACTAACACCTCCCCTTATTAAGTTATTCCAAGAAATTGAAAATGAAGGAATGCTCTCCAATCCACTTTTTATGAAGCAACAATTACTCTGATACCAAAATCTGACAAGGATACATCAAGAAAGGAAAACTACAGACCAATATCCCTTATGAAATTGGATGCAAAAATCCTTAATAAAGTACTAGCAAACCAAATTCAAAAACTTATCAAGAAAATAATCCATCATGATCAAGTGGGCTTCATCCCAGGAACACAGGGCTGGTTCAACATATGCAAAACAATTAACGTAATCCACCACTTAAACAGAATCAAGGACAAAAACCATATGATCATCTCAATGGATGAAGAAAAGGCCTTTGATAAAATCCAACACTCAAAACAGTAGAGAAGATGGGGTTCAAAGGACCATTTCTGAACTTTGTTAAGGCTATATATGCTAAACCTTCAGCTAGTATAATACTAAATGGAGAAAAGTTGAAAGCATTTCCACTAAAGTCAGGAACAAGACAAGGCTGTCTGCTCTCACCACTTTATTCAATATTGTTCTTGAGACCCTAGCTGGAGCAATTAGGCAAGAGAAAGAAATCAAAGGGATAAAAATGGGAAGAGAGGAAGTTAAACTCTCTCTTTCTGATGATGACATAATCCTATATCTGGAAGATCCAAAAAACTCCATCAGTAAACTGCTTGAACTCATAAATAGATTTAGCAAAGTGGCAGGATACAAGATCAACAAGCATAAATCAATAGCTTTCCTATATACTAATAATATTAGGACTGAAGAAGAAGTCAGGAAATCAGTCCCTTTCAAAATATCTTGGAAAAAAATAAAATACTTGGGAATTAACCTTACAAGGGAAATCAAAGATCTCTTCAATGAAAACTATCAAACATTGAAGAATGAAATCCAAGATGACCTAAGAAGATGGAAAGATGTCCCACGCTCTTGGTTAGGCAGAATTAATATAATAAAAATAGCCATTCTACTGGAAGCTTTATATAGATTTAATGCTATCCCTATAAAGATACCTATGTTGTTCTTTACAAACGTAGAGAAAGCAATTCTTAAATTCATTTGGAACAAAAAGAAACCAAGAATTGCCAAAGCAAGAAAGATGAAGCAGGTGGTTTTGCCATTCCAGATCTAAAACTATACTATAGAGCCATAGTAACAAAGACAGCATGGTACTGGCATCAAGATAGGAAAGAAGACCAATGGAATAGAAGACCCCGAAACAAACCTTCAAATATTTCAACATCTGATTTTTGACAAAGGGGGACAAAATATTACATGGAGAAATGACAGCCTCTTCAACAAATGGTGCTGGACACACTGGTCATCCACTTGCAGAAAGTTGAAAATAGACCCAATATCTTTCTCCTTGCAGGCAAATCAAATCAAAGTGGATCAAGGAGCTACATATTAAACCAGCTACCTTGCAACTGACAGAAGACAAATTAGGTCCAACACTTCAGCATTTGGGAGTAGGCAAAGACTTTCTCAACATGTCTCCAAAAGTGAAGGAAGTAAAGTCAAAAATCAGTGAATGGGATGCCGTAAAGCTAAAAACTTTTGTACTGCCAAGGAAACAATCAAAAGAATCAAGGAGTTTCCTACAAAAATGGAGAGAATCATGGGCTATGATTCCTGTGACAAGGGTCTCATATCCAGAATCTACCAAGTCCTCAAAAATCTCAACTACAAAAACACTAACAGCCCAATTAATAAATGGGCCAAAAAGCTAAATAGAAACTTCTCAACAGAGGTCATTGATCAAGCCAATGAATACATGAGAAAGTGCTCTAAATCTCTAGTAATCAGAGAAATGCAAATGAAAACCACATTAAGATATCACCTTACGCCAGTCAGAATGGCAAAGATGAAGAAAATAAACAATAACAGATGCTGGAGGGGCTGTGGAGAGATAGGCACACTAGCACACTGTTGGTGGAGCTGCACACTGGCACACCCTCTGGAAAGCAGTGTGGAGAATCCTCAAAAAACTGGGGATGAGACCACCATATGACCCTGCTATTCCACTCCTGGGAATCTTTCCAAGGGATTTAGAATCAGCACATTATAGTGACACAGCAGTATCTATGTTCATAGCAGCTCAATTTACTATTGCTAGACTATGGAAACAACTCAGATGTCCAACACTGGAAGAATGGATCCAAAACCTGTGGTACATTGATACCATGGAATTTTATACAGCAATTAGAAATAATGATATTGCAGCCTTTGAAGTTCAATGAACAGCTATGGAAGAAATTATGCTGAGTAAAATCAGCTTAATCCAGAGAACTAATGGTCGAATGTCTCCACTCATCTGTGGAGGTTGGGACTAGACCCAGCGAGAAAGTTGGTGTATTATCATGTATCCAGATAAGTTGTAATGTTATACAACATAATACTTTTTTAGAGATATTGTGGGAAGGGTAAGGGAGGTCTAAGGGTGGGTAATTGGGGGGGCACTCCTGGGGGTAATTGTAATATCCAGAATCTATACACATTTTATATTATTGTGTTAAAAATTTGAATGGTTGTTCAAAAATTAAAAAAAATAATTAAAAAAAAAAACTGTCCTGGGCTTGTGGTGCGCCAGGTGGTTAATCATGTGCAATGGGTGGAATGGGCCTATCCAGCACCTGGGGGAGATGCAGACAAGCTCACATCACACAGAGAAGGTTTCCCAGAAAACTGAGGGGACCTGGGAGCACATGCGGCCCTGGCCTCCCCTCCCAGTGCAGCTAGTGAAATGCTGGGGCTGAAGGGAAATCAGGCATTCTTATTCTCATAGTCTGGCTCAGTTCATCTGGGCACTCAGGGTCACCTGCTGCATAGAAAATTCCAGCATTTCCCTGCAAGAGAAAAGAAGGACCCTGGAGAGTACAGAGATCTGCCCTACAGCTCAGAGGCCAGGAAGGAAGACAGAGGTTTCCCAGCCTGGCACTTCTGTGATTCCAGCCAGTCCTGGGCATGGCAGGATGTCCCTGGCTGCCACCCACCATATGCCAGTAGCAACCTTCTTCCAGAGCCAAGACAAACCAACACTCTCTTTCAGCACTCCCAGATGCCCTCCGAGGCGATGGGCACATAGTGTACACTACCCCTACCCTCATGAAAAGGCCCTCAGCCAAACACCTGCAGGCAGGAAAACTGAGCCAGGGGTCCAAGAGAAGCCTGGCAGCGGTTCTCCCCTGGGCTTCATGACCTCACCTCCTTCACATGCTGCCGCTTGGCCTCGGCCACCCAGCAGTACAAGATACCAGGCAGCCCATGCAGCAAATCCTCTCCTAGCACAGGGCCTGGAACCTAAACCAAAGCAGAGGCTCCAACACATGGCTGGTGAGGGCGCAGAACCCAGCCCTTTACAGCTTGTTAGTTTTCTCAAAAGGTAAACAAAGCCAAGCGTGATAGCCCACAACTATAATGCCAGCAACTTAGGAGGCTGAGGCAAGAGGACTGCAAGTTTGAGGCCAGACCTGGGCAACTTAGGGAAACTCTGTCTCAAAATAAAAATGAAAAGGAATGGGGCTGTAGTCCTTTTGGTAGTGGTTCAATCCCCAGTACCAAAAAAGGTAAACAAACATCTACATCTCCCAGCCATTCCACTCCTAGGCATCTACCCAAGAGAAAGGGAAGCTGCTAATAGCAGCGTTAATGGGTAAAGCCAGATGAGGGAACAACAGGATGGCCCCCAGGAGGACCAAGGAAATGCAGCAGTCCACACAGTGGAGCACTACTCGGCAATGGGAAGGGGACCAGCCTCTGACACACACAGCTTGGATGGATCTCAGCATCTCCACACTCAGTGAGAGAAGCCAGAGAAAGGGTGGGTCCTGTACCGCATGATCTCACCTCTATTTAATTCTAGAAAATCCACAGTTGACAGAAGGCAGATCCACGCACACAGTTAGTGCAGAGGACGGGCTACAGGGGGCACAGAGACACAGAGGGGGAGGGGTGCTCGGTGTTGTGAGTGTAGGTGCACAGGAATGCACATCTGTCAAAGCTCATCAAACTGTGAACCTCCAAGAGTCACAGCTCACCTTACCCAAATCATTCCACTAAGATACAGGAAGGAATCAATCAGTACAGAAACAGCATCACAGCGATCATGACAGAGGCAGCCAGCAGCTGTCCACACCCCAAGTTCAAGCCACCTGCAGGTAAGGCCTGCATAAGGCAGAGGAGGGCAGCTCCTGGGGGACCCACAGGAAGCTCTGTGTCCTCCCATGAGGGAGGACAAGCTAGTGTGGCCACTGCTACTCAGCCCACTAAAGCAGGGGGCAGTTTGATGACAGATGACATCATTGGGACATGCTCTGCACTTGACCACTTTCCTTCGTGTGATGTGGGACATGTCACTTGGATTCTCAGGGCATCGATTTCTTTCTATTATGCTAATTACAGTGGAGGAGAAGCATAACCTCTATTTATAAACATAAAAACTTAACTGCCTGCCAGCATCTTTATTATTAAAATGTCACAGAATGCACGTGGCCTAGATTTAAGAACTCCATTTCCAGCAGGCTAGCATTCAAGGTGCTGCCTCCTCCCAGACTGTGGCACCTGTCATCGCAGGCAGCCAGCTCTCAGTCAGCATCCCAGCCAGCACCACGCCTCAACCAAGCCCAGGGAACAGCGCTCCTGGCTTCAGAACATCTGCAAGCCAAAGGCCAGCATCACGTGCATCCTGAATCACAGGCATCCTGAAGCACAGGAGGAAATCTGCAGCTGCTCATTCCCCTGACCCGGCTCCCATTCTGCTTTTCTAAAACACCAAAACTGGATGGCTGGCATGCACTGGCTGAGTTCAGATCCTAACGAGGCCACCTTCAGGAGCAGATGGGGCAAGGCCTGCAACTCTCTGGGCAGCAGGATCCTGACCCCACCTCTGTCCTGGCATCACCAGGATGACAATGTGATGAAAGTGTGTCCACTCTTAATGCAGGGTCCTGTAGACAGAACTCAACAAATGGCTGGTGCAACTGTGGGTTTTATGGAGTGAGGGCAAGGGCAGAAAGAGAAGGGTGGTTCTTGAAGCACTTTGTGGAGATTTCTGGAATCTGGAGCAGGAGCAGCTGTCAGAGATGCCTGCAGTGTCATTTTCAAAGTCACTCTACCTGCAGCCAGGCCAACCCTTCCCACCCTTCACTGCAGGCCCCCACAGCCCCGCCCCTCAACTCTCCTCCCTGTCCAGGCACTCTCCTTCCATGTGCAGATGCATGACCAAACTCATAATGGAACCATTGGGGAAGGGCGGGCACAGCCACATTCAGCACTGGGCCACAGGACCTCATGGTAGCCGCCTGCCTATGTGACTAGACAGATGCAGAGCAACAGCTCCTTCCAGAGCTTCGCAGGTGCAGGAGCTCATGATGGCAAAAGGACCCCTGGTGACAGGGTCCACTTTCTAAGGAAGGATCTGTTCAGCACATCGGTGATCAGTTACTCATGGGGCTTCAGGGACAGTGAACCACAAGTGGCCATTGGCCCAGCTTCCTCCAGACTTGCAAAGCCACTGGAGAAATTCACACAGGCAGGCAAAACCCCAATCCAGGGTCCTGCCATGCTTTCAGGGTTGGCCTTCATTATCACCAGCCTGACAGGATGGGCAGTTCCCAGGACACAACACAAACAATACACCTGGAAAAGTCAGAGCTTTCGCTTTTCCTTTTGTGTGTCTTGTAATTGTTCAGGCAACACAACCTGAACTGTGCTAATGCAACTAATGAAGACCTGCTAAATGCCGGGCCCTGTGTGGACAGTGAGATTCCTTCTAGCAGCAGGCAGATGCATTCCAGCTGACCATGCCTGCAAGCCCTGGGCAGAGCCCAGGGGGCCACAAGCTAAAGGACAGGACTTCTTGGGGAGGGGTCTCACATGGCTGCCTTCACAGAGCTGTGATTATTCAACTAACCAGGAGGAGGAGCGTCAGTGGACAGCACCAACAGCAGCCCCAGAACTTAGGAGTCCCTCAAATCTTTGTTTATACACAAACAACTGGAAGGATGGAACCTGCAGCCAGAGGGAAGGTGCCCCAGGCAGGCCTGTGTGCTGCATCCTGAGCATTGTCCAGCTAAGGGAGAGAACGCAGCTGGACCAGCATCTGCCGACCAACCTAGATCTGACAGAAGTGAGGATGTGAACACCGAAATGTACATGAATTCTGTGCCCAGTCACAGCCTGAATCAGCAAACTACCCCAGGGCCCCTCACCAGACACACAAGGGCGGCAACTGGCCACACTCCTGAGGCTGAGCCTTGCCTATGCTGCCTGCAACTGTATCCTTACCTAGATGCCAGTGACACACAGGGTGGGAGGTCGACAAAAGCTTCCTCCTTCTGTACCCATCTTCACCCTACAAGTCAAAAACGAGGGAGTGTGAAGTATCTCAATCCCACCAACCCCAAATGACACAGGGTCCTCCAAGGCCACACTTGTCAGCACTAAGATCAAGTGTCACACAGCAACAGGGTGGGCAGGGGGCTGCCAGAGGAGTACTTCCTGGAAAACACACAATCTTTTCCCCCAGATGGCGGCCAAACGCTTGAATGACATGGAAGTCCAGGGCCAGGGCTCTTTCCATTATAAAACCTAGCACGTGGTTACCACTAAGACCAAATGAAGCTGAAGGCCATGACACAGACATTGCAGCCCTGGCCTTCAGCTCACTGATTCAGCCTTGTCCAGTCTGGGGGAGGCCTTCGGTTCCATCCCCAGCACCAACTTAAAAGAAAAGTAAAAACATGCAGGAAACAAAAGTTGGTGTTGCTATTTGTTCCAAGTATTCCTTTAAAAAAAAACTTCCTTCCAAGTATCAACACTGTTCACATGTCCATATTAAGTAAAACCAAACTCACTGCATTAAAGCTAAATTCTCCTCCTAAAGGATGAATGCAGTGACAGTAGCTTTCCTGAGGCCAGAGTCCCATGTTAGAAATGAGCATGGTTCTATTTGCTAGAAACTGTTGAACGTTGGCATTTCTAAGACCAAACATAAATGATTTGTGAACATGACTGGCAATTATTTGGAATTCTTCTCCCAGAACCATGAAAAGTGTTTCCCACCTTCTAAAAACAAAGAGGGAGAGAGAAAGCAGCAGAAGCAGCTTCTAACCATGATGCTAATGACACCCAGCCAGCATGAGCCGTTTTAGGGCTGAGACAGTTGCTTGGGTAGAAACATTGTACAAATACTCCAACACTGCAGCCAGAAAAAGACAAGCCCCATCAAACAGCTGGAGAAGTGTGAAATTTGCAAATGAGCCCCTGGTTAAGCAAAAACACCAATCTGCTCCCAGAAAGCTCAGGGTTGCCACCTGTTCAGGACTGATGGAGTGCTGATCACCAAGGGAAAAAACAATACCAGGGTGATGACAGCCCCTTCTCGCCCAGTCCCCACCCTCAGGCCTATATTTACTCTGCTCTCTATGGAAAATGTCCCGATCTTGCACACAAACAAGTTATTTGGCAGGTTATTCAAAGGATCCATTAACAACCTCTTCTGTCCCATGTGGTACTTTTCTCTTTTCCTCCCTGGTTGCAGACACAACCAAGAAACCCACTCTTGGCACGGGTCAGTTGTAAGCAGAGAGCCCTGGAGGTGAATGGACTGGACCCAGTCATAAGGCCAGCAGTGCCCCAGATGGCATCGTGCCTTGAAGGAAGGCACAGGGCTGCATACAGGCCATCCACCCTGCAGAATAGGAACCAAAGCTCCCTCCCAGCCATCAGAGGCACCTGAAGGCCAGGGCTCCCGCAGGGCACACATATACAAAGCCCTGTCCCCTAATCTCACAGCAAAAATAACAGATGCTGCAGAGGTTAGAGACTAACATCTGCGGAGGGCATTTTGTTTCTCAGAGAAAGTACTTAACAAAAGGAAAGAATGATGCAGCTAAGCACCAGATCAGAACCCCAAACCCTGGATTTTAAAAATAACTAAGCCTCTTCCGGCTTTGCCAGACTCCATCATTGAAGCTAAGGATGCAAAGATTCTGGAGAGCTGAGAAGGGTGTGGGGAGGGGCACAGGTTTGTTCAGCTGTGCAGAAACTTGAGACAAATCCAAAGCAGTACTTAAAGCCACAGTGAGACTCACCAACTATAAACACCTGCAGAGTACCGGGGAGGGAAGGACACAAAACAAGGGCGTTCAAGGCACAGATGGATTCTGAAGGGTCCTGGGCTGCTCTGGCTTCTGTGCCCTCCCAAGTCACTTCCCCCGGCTCCTTAGCTCCTGTCTCACACACAGGCTCTTTCCACTGGAAACAGCAGTAGCAAAATGTATTGTAACCACTGAATATTGAAGAACTGTACCTAGATATGCACAGGACTACACTAGATACCAGCACGCTTCTGAGGACAGGAAGGAAAACTTTCTGCACAATTTGGGGGACACAGGAAGCCAGCTGGGTCTGACCAGCTCTGAGCTCTGGCTGACCACTTCCAGGGACTCAGTACCTCATAAGAAGCATGGATCCTCCTTCACCAGCTCTACTGAGGCAGCAGGGACTTGGACCTGAAACCTTAATCCCTCCTCCATCCACTCTGCATCTAACCTGTGTGACATGGGACACCCTGAGCCCTGGAGTCTTCACCATGACTGCAGGAAAGGCTGCCAGGGAACCCTCTGCTGGGCTGGGAGTGTCACATGCAGGATTGAGCACTGGCCCAGGGAAGGTGCCCAGCCACCCAGAGCTTCTTCCTGGCCATAGCAATGCTTCTCAAAGTAAGGTCCATACCACAGTGCCAGGGTTAGAAAGGCACCTTCTCTCAGCGCATCCCAGACCTATAAGGATGGAAACACAGGGAGGGGGATTCATGTTCGTATTCATGAGCCTGTGATGCCTGAACACTCACTTCTGAAAGCCACTGTTGCTTTCTGTGACACTGAGTACCATTATGTTCAGCAGCATGGCCTGTCAATCACCCGCTCTGCTCAGTGATACTGTCTGAAATCAACTGGCGTCCAACCTAAAGAAAAACTGAATTTTTGCAGATTGGTGATCTGAAAAAGTCACCAACATTCAGCAAGCAGATCTTTTCATTCCCCTACTTATGCAAAAAAAAAATTTTTGTTTCCACCCCAAACATCATGTGACATTTCACTTCCAAGCCAACTCACCAAATATAAAAGATGAGCAACCCTTCCTTCTGTGCTCTGGGGATGGGCTTCAAAATGCCCTCACTTCTGCAGGACAGACACTGTGCATACTACCAACAAGCAGCAAAAGGGGGCTCCAGCGTGGTAGTTACAGTGCTTGCCTGGCAAGTGCAAGTACGCGGGTTCGGGCCCCAGCACCATGCAGACAACAAGGTGTCCAAGGAATGAAGGTCACATGAAAAACTAAATGAAAATTGCTTCCCTCTCTCTCTTTCTCCTCTTTAAAAAAAAAAAAGCAGCAAAAAGACTCATGCTGCATTAGCCTGTGGAATGGGTGTGTCCCCCACCCCAAATTCACATGTAAAAACCCTCCCCCACAGCAGGAGAATACTTGGGAATAAGGTCTTCAGGAGATGGTTGGGGTTAAGTGAGGTCGTAAGGGTGGGGCTCTGACCTGATGAGTTAGTGTCTTTATAGGAACAGGCTCCAGAGATGCCCTGCACATGTGCATTTGGGGGAAGGCTCTATGAGGACAAAGTCCCTCTGCAATCTGGGAAAGTGCCACTGAGCCTCCTGGAACTCCAGTCCCCCAACAGCAAGTAGCAAAACTATGATGTCTTCTTGTGGCAGCCGGAGCAGCGTAATAAGCCCCTGTGTGGGTCAGAGGTACTAAGGACTTTCCAGAGTCCTGCCCGTCACTCACGGCTGTGGGGCCACACGCAACAACAACCACCTCTGCACCTCCTCTTTTAGGATGGAGCCACCATAGGGCTCCTTGAGCTCTTCCCAGCCAATACTGAGGGTCTGGTGTAATGAGGAGAAATGCTCCTTTAATCACACAGCGACAGACTATCCGGGAGGTGGGGTGCAATGTGAACTGCCCTTCCTGTACTTCTCAGGGCCCCAGCACCTCATCTGCAAAAATGCAGACCATGCTATAGCGCTCCTGGGGACCTGTCCCCGTGCATATCATGTGTACTGAGCAGCTCCTTCTGATCCGCGGCCCAAAAGCCCAGGGCCCAGAGGACACTAGGTTTTAACAGACTTGCTCTGCGATTCTGATGCAGGTGGCCTTCAGACCATTTTTTTAAGAGAGAGAGAGAGAGAGAGAGAGAGAATCAATTTCATTTTTTTAATTGAGTTTTTCACATGTCTTTCATTGCTGTGGCACATAGTTGTGTACGTGGGTGCTGTGGCTTTAAACTGTGTACTTATGCATGCATGCCAGGCATGGGCTTCAGGCCATTTGAGGAGCTGATCCAGACAGAACTCTATCCCCTTGGTTTGGAGGTGACAGGAGGTCACCCTCTTAAGTCAGTAGTTATAAAGCCATGCTTTACAGAGGGGCCTAAAGATGACTCAGGTAGGAGCTGTCTGAAGACAGGTTGGGCTTGTTAAGTCAGATACTCTTATTGGCAGAGTGCTAATAGATTCACAGCTGCCTCTCTTTGGCTGATCCTAGAGATGAGAATCCAAGAAGATCAAGAGCACAAAGCACTAAGATCCTGCAGGAAGTCCCCAGCAGTTAGAGGCGTGGACCTGGAGGAGCAAACAGGAGGAAGAGCTCAGAGAAAGGCACATGTATGCATGGAAGCCTGCTATCTGGAAAGGTGGCCCTGTAAAAGCATGAGGAGGGACAGATTGTTTAGTAAATACCATTGGGAATTGAGTATTTAATATGTAAGACTATGTCAAACTAATAACAAAGTAATAAAAAAAATAGCATTGGGAATACTGGCCATGTGTGTGGAGAAAAGTGAACCCAGAAGTCACCCAGCACCACAGGCAGAGGCTGAAGGTGGAAAGCACGTGATGGAATTAGTTTGTGTGGGGCCTGTCCTTATGGCTTGGGGAAGGAACGCTTAAGCAAAATCCAACCTTGCACACTATGAGGCAAAACAAAGAAAAGGCGGGTATGATCTCATCAAATTAAGAATTTTAGTGTTCAAAAAGTGTACTAAACTCTTACTTGCACTTAATTATACTTGTACTTAATTGTACTTACTCTTGATAAGAAAGATTTTAAAATGGATAAAGGATTTGAATAGACATTTCAATGCAGCTGAATATGAAAGGTGTTCAACATCATTAGCCACTGGGGAAAGGTAAGTCAAGAGAGGCAGCGAGGTACCACTGCCCACCCACTCTGATGGCTGTAGTCAGAAACACATAAGCAGTGTGTGCAGCTGGAGGAAGTGGAGCCGCAGGCATCGCTGGTGGGAACATAAGATGGTGCAGCCACTGTGGAAACAGTTTAGGAGTTCCTGAAAAAAATCATAGCTACTGTGCAATTCCACACCTCGGGAGATAAACCCAGGAGAAATGAAAACGCCTGTCCATGAGATGATGTGTCTACACGAATGCTCATAGCGAGTCAGGATAGCCAAGAAAGGAAAACATCCCAAAGCCCATCTACTAATGAATGGGATATTATTTGGCAATAGAGAATGAAGTTCTGATAAACACTGTGACACAAATGAACTTTACAAGCATCATGTTAAGTGAAAGAAGCCAGTCATGCAAGACCACAAATTGGATAACTCCACGCTCTTGAAATGTCCAGAATGAGCAAACCCACCAAGCATCTGCAGAGAATCGGGGTTCTCAGAGGGGAGGGGAAATGGGAAGTGGCTGTTCATGTGGCTTTTTTGGGCGGTGATGGAGATGCTGTTAAAATCGATTGTGGTCATGGTTGTACAACTCTGGGAATATACCATGAATTGTCAAATTGTACACTTTCATTAGGTGAATTGTACACTATGTGACTTTTATCTCAATTAAGCACTTTAAAGAGTACACAATATTGTACAACAACTCAACTCCTTAACAAAACTTTTTAAAAAGTGCACAATAAGGATAAGAAAAATGTATCAAAGAGGGAGGACACATTTATTTA
>PVKS010032222.1:0-22748 GCA_004027875.1 Aplodontia rufa | reverse complement strand
GTCCTTAAGCCACAGGGAAACTGCCCTGCAGAGGCTGGAGCTTTGTAAAAGATCTAGCGGATGCTATTTCAAAGTCATTTCACTTGGACCCCTTGCTTGAAGTAGAAATGGCGGAATTTCCATATAAGAAATTAGATGGCAAAGTCTATTTACACATGTATTTAACAGGAAAATTTATTTCGCTGTGCACATATTGATGGGGGGGACGACTAAATTACTGGTTACCTTGATAATTTACAAACAATTGGGTCTGAATGGGTTACAAACATAGGCTTTGGAGCCATAGGGATTTAGGTTTGATTCCTGGTTCTATCACTTACTAGTTCAGATTGTAAACAACTACAAATCCCTTAGGCCCTGGCTTTCCAGCTGAGAATAATAGGCTAGCAGCATCTATTGCCTAGGGGTTAAAGTGAGGATTAGATGAAAGAATGCAAACTGGCTGTTAGCAGAATGCTCCCCACAGTGACTGTTCAGTTGATGTTTGCTGATGTTAACACTGGAAGCCATTCCATGGGATTTCTGCACATGCTAAGGACAACATAGGGCAATGTAAAAAAAAAAAAAAAAGAATTCCTTCTCTTTCAAAACAATCAAACAAAAAAACCAACAAAACAAAGCAAAAACTCTCTGATCAAAGTGTGTATGCTACAGACATGATGGGATGCCGGGATAAGAGTGGTGACACACTGAACATTGGAATTTCATAACATTATTTATTTTCAGATTTCTAGGAATTATTCATATACCCAGAGCTGTGGAAATGGCAAAACTTGATAAATGCTATAAATACCGCCATTGCATGTACTTGTGCAAAATATTTTTGCTGCATCTTTAACCAATGGTGAGAAAAACTCTGAGTGTGAAGAGTGTTTGCAATATTTGTGCACTGTTATGGATACAGTGTCAAAGCCAGCCACCAGTAACGTGAACAGGATGCAGGGGCTGAAGGCAGCTAGCAATGACAAAGACAATTCTCCCTTATGCATCATTCTTGGATGAGATTTAAGAAATATTTGGGAGGTGAGGCATGTTGCTGAGAACATTACTTTGGATGTTTTGTCCAATACTGCTGACAGGCAGCTTGGTGAAACAGTGAGATGTCAGGGACCTGGGTCTGTCACCTAATTGGGACGTTGGTGTTTATTTTCCTTAGTTTCTCCCAGTGGATGGGGGTTTCTGCAGTTCTTGCCAGCATTCTGATTATAAATGGACTGCAAACATGATTTCATCTCAAATCTGGTGTGGTTTATGGCAATTCTAGCTAAGTTGATCAAAATGAAGGTAGCTTTTTGGAGACATCGAAGATGAGCTATAATAATTGGCTAACCAGGGCTTTATTTTTCTATTATTTGTCTTGATAAAATCTTTTTTTTTTTTCCAAAGAGAGAGGGACAGTGAGAGAGACAGAGAGAGAAACAACTTTATTTAGTTTTTCACATGGCCTTAGTTGCTCCAACACTTAGTTGTGTACATGGTGCTGGGGTTTGAACCCGGGTCCTTGTGTTTGCCAGGCAAGTGCCGAAACAGCTGTTCCACTGCTCCAGCCCCTGTCTTGTTAAAATCTTAAAGACAAATTTTTTTCCCTTTAAGGGAGCAACATAGAACATTGGCAACTCAGTTATCAAATTCACAGTGCCCTTTCCAAGATGCCAAAGTTTAGTATGGATTGACATATTGCAACATGAATGGGTCTTACAACAACAAATATATTACAATACTATTCATTTAAATTAAAAATATAGGGGCTGGTGTAGTGACTCAGTGGTTAGAGCACTTGCCTCACAAGCACAAAGACCCGGGTTCGAACTCCAGCACCACATACATAACTAAGTGTTGGAGAAGTGAAGCCCCGATGAAAAAAGAAATAAAATAGATTCTATCTCACTCTCTCAAAAAAAAAGGCACAGTCACAAAACAACAATGACAATGTTCACTTTTGCAAGAACACACGCATGTAAAACAGCGGGATTGTTATCCAGCATTGGGGACAATTGGGAAATGGTGATAAAGGAAAATAAACAAGAGGGGGACAGAAACTGAGATTCAAAGAAAGGATGTAGTTTACTCAAGGTGAGAAGCTAGTAAGTGTTGGGTGACTGAACAGAGCTGTCACTGAAAGGCCCAGGGTGTTCCCTTCTTCCCTCTGTTTGCTGTCTCTGCTCATAAAGTCAACAAAGAATTACAAAAGCAACTGGTTACTTGTCAGCTCTGAGAGTTGTCATGTTGTTATTTTTTCCTTGGGAATAAACTACCTTTAAAATCCAGGCCATTCTAGCCTTCCCTCTTCTGGACTTTCCCTTTGATCACGCCTGGTCTTGTCCTGATGGGTAATTTCATTTCCCAGTAGCAGCAAAGGGAAGGGAAATGAATTCTACTCTCACTTTCTGATGTGTCAGTTGACGGGGACTGTACAGGACTCTAGGGTGTTAGAAAGTGCAAATTACTTGCAAATTTGGTTCTTAATGGGATTTATTACTTTCCAAGGGACAGGCACCTGAAATACCTTGTGTGTTTGTGAAAGAACCTCTGGTTATTTTTGTCTTGGGAATCTACTTCACGGTGGGCTTCTATTCCAGGAATAGACACACTGGGAAAAGGTAAAATAAGAATATTCACGTGGCTGGTTGCGGAGGTGCACACCTGTAATCCCAGTCGCTCCGGAGGCTGAGGCAGGAGTGTTGTGAGTTCAAAGCCCCCCTCAGCAATTTAGTGAGACCCTAGGCAACTTAGTGAGACACTGTCTCTAAATAAAAATTAAAGAAGGCCCAAAAATGTGGCTCAGTGGTTAAGCATTCTTTGGTTCAATCCCTGGTACAGA
Source organism: Aplodontia rufa (assembly GCA_004027875.1). Lineage (NCBI taxonomy): Eukaryota > Metazoa > Chordata > Mammalia > Rodentia > Aplodontiidae > Aplodontia > Aplodontia rufa. Next base: position 19,927 of record PVKS010032222.1, on the reverse strand, counting down.
AAAAAAATGTTTAATATGTGTGTATTTGCTTTTATTTGAAAAATTATACATGGCAAGGATAAACCAGATGGTAATTATGCTTTTTGTATAAGGATAAATAAAATATTAATTTTTAAATAAAAAATAAATGGAAAAGGAGAAGGAGATTTCTCCATTATATCTTTTTACATAGTTTTCCTTTTTGGTCCTTGCCAATGTCTTACCTATTTATATTACATGGCATGAGGAAAAAGAAAACCCTCAAGTTGAATACCAATTAGCAAATAAACTTGAAACCCTACTGAATGCCACTAGCTTATTCACAAGAGGATAAAAGATAATTTCTCTGACATAAGGATAAAAAGACTGCAAAGACGATTATTTATAGTAATAGCAGTTGAAAATAGAGTGATTCTGCAATAATGCTGCGTGTGTTGTAAGATTGAGGGTTTGAGTCAATACACTGATGTTATCGGAAACAGGGTTCTCACAGTGAAAGCAGGAAACACAAGAGGAAGAGGAATCTGGTAGTAGCAAATTGGAATTACAAGGTATCAGTATCAATTCATGATTTTTTTTTTTTTTGTACCAGGGATTGAATCCAAGGGCACTTAACCACTGAGCCACATCCCCAGCCCTTTTAATATTTGATTTTGAGATGGTCTTGCTAAGCTGCTTAGGGCCTTGATAAGTTGCTGAGGCTGACTTTGAACTTGCAATTCTCCTGCATCAGCCTCCTAAATCGCTGGAACTACAGGCATGCACCACTGTGTCCAGCTTCAACTGATTTATTTTTATACCGAATACTTTCACATAGTTCTTTCTTTCTTCTTTCTTTCTTTCTTTCTTTCCTTTCTTTGTCTTTTAAGAGGTGGAGGGACAGTAAGAGAGGAGAGAGAGGGGGAATCAAATTTTATGTAGTTTTTCATGTGGCTTTCGTTGCTTCAACACTTCATTGTATATGTGGTACTGGGGTTTGAACCCATGTCCTGGCACATGACAGGCAAGCACTGTAACCACTGAGCCACTGCTCTAGTCTCTCATATAGTTCTTTTTTCTTTCTTTCTTTTTTTTTTTTTAACAATTTCTTGTTCTTCCTACATATTGCTAATATTTTCTCTAATTACCTACCTATGGAACATTTTTAGATTCTGGGTCCTTCTGCTGTTCCAACACATCTGCTCCAGAGGATGCATGTCACTTGGTGTAGATTTGTCCAGTGATTTGGCATGTGAACTCACTTTCCCTTGGGGCATCAAACTAGATGTCCATTAGTGTGCAGCGTGAGACGAGAAAGGTCAGGCCCGCATCTCTGTTCCTCCTGAAAGTGTCGACAAGCCCCTGAACAGGAAGATCCCATTTTCACAGTTGTCTCTTTGTTCTTATTCGCTCTCTCTTTTCAGGATTGGCTGCCCAATGAAGCTTTTTCCTTATAGATTAACTGAGCACTAAAGTTAGCTGGGACTGCACAAAACTCTCTTCTGCAGCACTCTCTTTCCCCAAGTTGTGGAAGGTCACGCATGAAAGGTGCTGGCCAGAAACGCTGACCACAGCAAAAACCAGACGAAAGCCACTCTAATCATCACAGAAACTTTGATCACCGATGTCCTCTTTGGATCCACTGCACAGCACCTCCCACTGACCTCTGTGAAGACAAGATGCACACAGCCTGTGCTCCAGAAGAGGCTGCTTTCCAAAACATGGCACAACAGGTGCCCACCTGTCTGCAACCCACGTATCTTCTCTTGAAAAATTGTATATAAGATTCTACCATAGGGCAAGGGGTAAGATGGTGACAGCTCACCGTTTCCCAATATGCTGGCTTGCTGCTAGTTAATAAATCACTTCCTTCTCACCCATGGCTTCTCGATTTGTTGACTCATGGGGGCAGCAAACTGAACCTTCCGTGGGTATGAGGTCAAAAGGTAGAAAGGAGGCAGTGAAGGAAAGGACTGTTAGTTAAGTCTAAAAACTCCAAGAGCACCTTTACTGTCACTCACAGGCTGGTTTTCCCTCCAGGTCTAAATTCGTAAGAGCTTCAATAAATCTTAACTGTAAGTGCAATTAATTAGTGCTTGTATACTTTGTGAGCTTATAGGATGTATTTTTAGACCAATTAAAGGAAGTCTAGACAGGGAGATTGTTGGAGAGCCACAATATGGGTACTGTCCAAGCACTATCTAGTAACTAGGTAATGTCATCATGGAGATTCTTAGAACTAGACCACTGTGACCCGCTCTGTGCTCCATGATCAAAAGAATGAGCTCATTAAGTTTCACTCCCAAGGTCTGCTCTCCTCTCTCTGGGAGCGCAGCTTTCCTGAGTAAATCTCTGCTTCAGCCTCTTTTGGCATATCTTGAAGTTCTGTTCTGGAATTTCAAGAATCTGCTGAGGCTGAGTTAAAGTTCCCTTTTCCCTTTTGGGGGACCTCCTGGAACCTATCTGGTGATATTTGAGATGATTGAGAATCCAGGGACCACAGAATCCTTAAAGAATCCCAATCCACTAGTCCTTTTTTAGCTGGGGTTTCACTTCCAAATTTAGGAAGAAATAACAATGTACCCCCCAAATCTGGTGATTTGGTTGGGAGTAAGATGGAGTAACCTATTGTTATAAACTAACCCCAATGCCCACCCCACAACATGGGCATTGGTACTATTATGCTGAAACGGCCCCAAAATGACTGTCTTCTTTTTTTTGGTGGGGAGTAGGTACAAGAGATTAAACCTAGGGGCGCTTAAACACTAAGCCACATCCCCAGTCCTTTTTTATTTTTATTTTTTCAAAGTTTGTGACAGAGTCTCACTAAGTTGCTTAGGGCCTTATGAAGTTGCCAAGGCTGGTTTTAAACTTGTGATCCACCTGCCTCAGCCTCCTGAGCCCCTGGGATAACAGGCAGCATCACCACACCCAGCTGATTGTCTTAAGGCTGCTTGAGGGTACCAGGACAGTGAAAAAACCTCTCCAGACTGGTTTTACATGCTGTTCAGACAACAGCCATTCCACACTAACTGCAGCAGTTTCCAGTCTGGGGTGGTTAAGGAATTCTCCAATTCTCCCCTTAGAATTGGTGCAAATCCTCACTTCCCCATGTTTTGTGCTTCAGGGCTGATGGTGGGGGAGGGAGTCCCCCTCTTGAGCTAGTCAGCCACCTTGGGAGAAATTCCCTTCGTGTCTTCAACTGTAAGATGGGGATAATGGTGAACTGAAAGAGTTGCGGATTTTCAGTATTTTACATTAATGTCTAGCACAAAGTAAATATTTGGAAAGTAATGGATTTTATTTATTTTTAAAGGACCTCAATAAAATTCCAATGGACTAAATCAGGCATTTTAGCTCTTGAACAGCGCTCTTTGTGGGGTTGTGTTATGCCTCCAAATACTGTTTATATTGAGTGTTAAGCTCCCACTGAAGCTTTTATTATTGACAAAAACATGTTGGTGCATATAGAAAACAATCTGACCCTCAGGAAACCAGGACAGAACCATTTGTTTTATTTTGTTTTTCTCCTTCCTGGCATCTATATCACCAGAGAGCCTGCTAGACATGTGGAATTTCCCCTGTGCTCTACATTTGGATTCCATCAGCCCCAACAGCAATCACAAGAACCTAATCACCCGATCTGATCAGACTTAACTGATGTAATCACCTTGATATAATCCCGCTTCAATTAGAACCCGCATTTTTACAAAATCCTATTTGATTTATCTGAAGGAACAAGTGTGGGAAGGCTGTGTGCATCACGGGAATAGTAGACCACGCAGAGTGTTGCCTGCGCTACTTACCATGAACTTTATGCAAAAGACTTTAAATTTACCATTCTATTTTCACCCCAATGATGTGGAATTATTCTCATTCTTTTTAAATTTCTTCTTTTTTTCAGGGCTGAGAACCGAACTTGGGACCTTGCACATGCTAGGCAAGCGCTCTTCCACTGAGCTAAATCCCCAACCCCTAAAATTTCATTTTTAAAAGAATGAAAAAAAATTGTGCACATGTATGATGTATAACAGGACATTTTGAAGTATGTGTACATTGTAAGATAATTCTCAGGCTAAATGTCACCTCATGTTTTTTGTTGTTGTTCTGAAAACACTAAAGTCTACTCTTTTAGCAAATTTCAAGTACTACATTGTTAATAATTATAGTCACCATGTTGTACAATTGACCTGCGCTTAATTCCTCCTAACCACGTCTTTCTTTCAAAGGCTGAATAGTATTCCACTGTGTAGATACATCACATTTTCTTTATGCTTTCATCTGTGATGGAATCTCCACGAGTAGATTCCATATTTTGGTTATTGAAAACAATACTGCATGGGGGCTGGAGTGGTGGCTCAGTGGTTACAGCACTTGACTGGCATGTGCAAAGATGAGGTTTGAACCCCAGGACCACACACACAATGAAGTGTCGGAGCAATGAAAGCCACATGAGAAAATAAAATTGGTTTTCTCTCTCTCACTCACTGTCCTTCTCTCTCTTAAAAAAAAAAAAAAAGCAATTCTGCAGTGAACATGGGGGTGCAGATGTCTCTTTGACATGTTGATTTATTCTGGATATATCCTAGTAATGTGATTGCTGGGTCATGTTATTTTTGAGGAAACACCACACTGTTTAGGCATGAATATGCACACTAATTTACATTCCCTTGTGCACTCCGAAAGGGTTCTCCTTCCTCCACATTCCTGCCAAAGTTTATTCCTTTTTGGTAATAGTGATTCCAACTATCACGAGATGATCTTTTGTGGTTCAATTTGCGCTTCTCTGATTTTTAGTGACATTGAGCATTTTTCCATACCTCTATTGGCTATTTGCTTTTTTTTTTTTCCCAAGGGGTACTGCGGATTGACCCCAGGGGTGCTCTACCACTGAGCTACATCTCTAACCCTTTTTAGTTATTTTAAGACCAAGTCTCATTATGTTACCAAAGCTGGCCTTGAACTTGCAATCCTCTTGCACTGAGATTACAGGCTTGTGCTATCTACCATGTGCAGCTTTTTCCTTCTTTTGAGATTATTTATTGTAGCAAGTTTCCCATTAAGTGCTTTGTTTTGTTGCTATTCAGTTTGAGTTCCTGATATATTTTTGATATTAACCCCTTAAGAGGTGTATGGCTTTGCAGATCTTCTCTGTTAGTTGTCTCTTCACTCTCTGACAAATTTCCTTTGCTGTGCAGAGCTTTTTATTTGGATAAAATCCTGTTTGTCTACTTTTACTTGTTGCCTGTTATTTTGGGATCATACCCAAAAATCATTGTTGAGAACAACACCATGGAGCATTGCATCTTTGTCTTTCATCTTTGTTTTCATTTTCAGTGTGAAGCTCTTCCACCTTTTTTGGCTAGATGTATTCATTAGTACTAAATACTTTGGTAGTTTAGAAGCCATCTTAACATATTCCTTACAAATTGCAGATGCAATAGCAATTGAGCAGCATTTTCAAATGTCTAGTGTACAATCAGAGTACAAATGTCTTAACATAGAGGAACGTGAAATAATAATTGTAGAATCTTATGGTCTATAATGGAAACCTAATTCACAGTTCATTACAGACCAAGGGCCTTGCAGAGAGGAGGGTTCCACTGTCGCACCAATACTTTACTAGCCTCCAGCACTTTCCTCTCTGCTGGCAAGAAAGGGAGTGGACACATTTGTAAACCCAGTCACCAAACGAATAAGAGCTTTAATAAGACACCCTAGGAAGGGCCGTAGCAAGATAAAATGGCAATTGCACTCCACTCTCTTTTGTGTTTAGACCCTCAATGTGAAGACATAAGGGTATTCTGAAAGAGTAAAAAGTTGTTTTCCTAAAAAGCCTCTTTACGCATCTGGAATACAGCCTCTTAAACCCAAGGCTTATGTTAACACCATGGCTTACGAAACTTGCTCAGACTCGGATTCACAAACATCTGAGTGGAGGACAAGTTAGTTTATTCGTTGGTCCTGTTATTAAGTTGAGGCCATTTTTTTCCCTTTTGTTTTTCCAAACTATGCACGGTCTGGAAAGCTTTGTGGTGGGTGAGAAAACAGTTCTGTCTGTTGTCTTCCATGGTTGCTTCCACCAAGATGCCTCTGGCCTTTTCCCATCCCAATCAACATGGATTTTGTTTCTTCCATATCAGCGCTACGACTACAACGCAGCGCCAAGACACCCCATTTTTCTGTTGACTTTTTGCTTCACAGACTTACTTCCAAGCTCCTGAGCTGTGGGGGAAGAGTCAATGCAACCCCAAAGGCCTGCCTTTCTCTGGAAATTGTTGGGTAAGTTGTTGGGATGCAGTTTATCGGTCTATAAAATGAACGACCACAACATTTGCTGCACAAATTTTTACCAAATGCTGAATGAAAACAGAAATAAAGAGGAGAAAATCCTATAAGGAAAAGAAGACACTGGTGTTCACCCAGTGACTGTGCACAGAGGAGTGGAGAAGTATATATCCCACAACCAGTGCACTTTATCAGTGAAAAATAAACTGATATTTGAACTGTACAACAGTTCCATTTACAACCTATTTGAGAAAAAAAAAGAAAAAACATTTTGTTGGTGAAATAGTCACTACATTTTATTCAAGTTAGTTCATTTCATTCAATAATTTGCCATGTTATTCTGGAGTTCATTTCATTCAATAATTTGCCATGTTATTCTGGAGTTCATTTCATTCAATAATTTGCCATGTTATTCTGGATACCACCAGTGTTACAGTCAGTATTTCCCTTTGGAGAGGTTCATGCTTTAAAAAAATCTGGATTGGATTTCCGTGATGCTTAACTCCTCATCAAAAATCTCTTTCTTTACTAAAAAACAACCCCTAAACACAAGAGAAACAACAGGAAAGACAGATTTATTCACAAAAATAAATGTATCTCCACTAAAAACAATTCATAGTTCATGATCTCTCAGCGTTGTACTTTGACTTGAGGGCTCTCTTTTTGGAATGAGCTGTTTCTCATAAATCTTTGCTAATACAACAACCTGCTCGGCTGTATCGTGAAGGGAAACGCCCCTAGAGAACAGGCAGGTGCCCTCCAGGAAAGGAGTCCTAATAGCGCCTAAGGATAAGACAGCACCATTCTGCCAGGATAAGGGGACAAAGGTAGGAGACCTCCCTCCTCAACAGTCAGCATTAATAAGGTACATCCAGGATAATCAGGAAGGGAGTAGTCAGCTCGATAACCTGCATGTTAGGGTCTAGACAGGAATGTTGGTGTGACTGAGTAAGCCAGGGCTGGATGTGGAAAGGGACTGAAAGCAGGGGAGTGGGGAACAATCCAGGTTCCCCACCTAGGGGAGCCACAGAAAGATGGCACTACCACTGAAGGAAGCATGTACTTTTCCAGGAGATGAGGGTACATGGAATGGGTTCAGCACTGGAATGAACAGGACAAGTGGAAAGTAAACTGCTTCTTTCTCTCCTTTGTTCAAAGACCCTGAAGAAGCACTGCTGCTTGTGCACAGGTGGGGACAGGCACCAAGGAGAAAAGGAAAGCTGCTAAAGTTGTGGCCCTGAGTTGAAGGAGCAATCTAGCAGGGCCCATCAGACTCCGCACACCACACAACGCTGTGTCCCTGGGGTCCTGTACAGGGGACAGGCACCTCTGGCTGGCAGTATCAGGGAGCACATTCTCTGGCCCTCTGCTCTTGGCTCTCAGCAGGTCCTCTGGGCCTTTTTGTAAATGTTCAATTGAGAAGATCCTGCCCCATGGGTGTCTAACAAATGCATTGTGGAAGTGTCATTTTATCTTGGTCCAGAAAGGTGCAGAAAAAATTAGGAAAAGAGAGATGTTTTAATCAGAATTTGGGAGCAAAGGTTCACCAGCAAGTAGAAGACAGGAAGGGACCAGGGCAGCCAAGGACCTCAGTAGGGGTGCCCACAAGTCTGTAGCCATTTAAGTTTTCTGCAGAACTTGGAATGCCAGAATTCTTATTTCTCTCTTAAGTAACAACAGGTCTACTCAAGTTCAACAGAACATATGAAAGAAAAATGAATAACGTGAGGGTCCTAAATAGCTTTGTAGATCAGACACTTCTTAGAATGCAGAAAGATCATCAAGTAAACACAGCAACCCCTAAAAGCAGAGAATGAATGTAAAAGTGGAAGGAGAGCTTTGCTATGTCCTTTAACTGCGTTTTTGGCGCTTTGGCCTATAAGCAATCAAGATCGAGAGAGAGGCTATCCCAAAGAGGAAAGTCTGCAGGAACCAGAGGAGCTGAGCCCGACTGTCTGTGATTCCTTTATGCCTGAAAAAAAAGAAACAAAATTTAAACACCAGAATTGTAGTTTTATGGGTGTTATTATCTTTGATTTTTTTTTTCATTTAGAATTTCCATCTACTTTGGGCTTATTTGCTGTTTCTCTCTGGAATGTGAAAGGTTAGTTCATTTATTTTTCATCTTTCTTGTTTTCTAGTACATGCATCTTAGATGGTACCCCCTTCCCTAGGAACCAGTCTGGCTGCTGTCTGGGGTACAGTATTATATGCTATTCCTCATGTGATTCTTATCAGTGGATAAGGAAGAAGCACTAACAGGGCTTCAGAGCAAGTGTTTTGATGATGGACGGGACAAGAATCCTGGTGTGACCTGGTGAATCACTCAGTATCCCTCAGAATCAGTTTTCTCATTTGAAAGGTAGGAATGGTAGTGTCTAACTCACATTCAAGTTAAACTGTCTAAAACAAACCTCAAAAGAAAAATGATCCAATTGAAGTGAATTTTGCTACAGTTTCATCTGTATGTAAATAAGTCTCATTTGGATGATTTTAAAATTTAAAGCAAACCTCACCTGTAAAAGTATGATTTTCTACACTAACAGTATACATAAAAGAGAAAGATCATGGGAACTCTTAATAAATTCAGAAGAAGATTTTGATAAATTTAAGCACCCATTCTTAATAAAAATTCTCAGCAAACTTAGAAATCCACCACTTTCAGTTGACACTGTACTGCAAATATAGCCAGTACACAAAGGGAGGAAACGTGAATGAAAGAATTGAAACGAAGAAGTGCAACTGTCCAGGCACAACTGTATACCTAGAGAACTGAAAAGTACTGACAGGTGAACTATTAGAATAAATAAATGGACTAATTAATTAATGGACTTAGCAAGGTTGTTGGATATCAAGGTAATATATAAAAATTACTATCCAGACTACCACTGAACAATTAGGAAATTAAGAAAAAGGTATTTATATCATCTGAAAGTAGAAATAGCTGGACTTAATCACAGAAATAATAAAGAATGTATAAGACCTCTTAAAGTTACAGAACTTTGTTGATATATCACAGGAGATCCAAACAAAGGGAAACAGATTATTTCATGGTTTAGAAGATGCAGTAATGGAAATATGCCAGTTCTCTTTAAATTAATTCACAGGGTAAATACAACAAAAATCTAAACAGGTTTAGGTTTTTGCTTTTTGCAGAACATGACTAGGCCCAAGGATGTGCAAAGGTCTAGGAGCAGGCAGCCCTCTTGAATAAGGTGAGAGGACCTGCTTTATCAGCTGTCAACGATCATAAAGCTACGGCTATTGATAGCGCCATGCACTCCAAAATTGCTGATGTATATTACCATGTTACCTTCAGAACTGGGGGACTAATTTATACTTCTAACAAGAGTGCCCAGTATGCCAGTGCCCATTTCCCCAGTCCCCACTAACACGTTTCTAACTGGGTGTCAGCTCTTTTCTTATCTATCTGTAGGTACTTCTCCGCCCCGCCCCCGAATTTAACTAAGAATTTAAGGGAATAAATACCAAAGTGGGCCAAAATGTATGAAATTCATGTTTACTGCAGTACTGTTTATACTACTGAGACAATTTAGAGACTTAAACAGTTCATCAGAAGTGGGCTTTCTTAAATACATTAAGGCACACCCACATAATAGAACACTATATACTAATATTAACGGGTGAAGTAAATTTACATGAATAGACACAGAAAAACATGCATATGTAGCAATGGAAGACGGTTACAGAAGAAGCTATATCTATATGTAACACTGTTTATAAATGTATGCATGATAATGATAAATACTGAACTTTTAAAAATGACTATTTGGGGGATTATGGGAGACTTAACATTTTCATTTCATTTCATTTTTTGCAGTACTAGGGATTAAACCTAGGGGCACTCTACCCTAGCCCTTATAATTTTTAATTTTGAAATAGGGTCTTGCTAAGTTGCTGAGGCTGGCTTCGAACTTGAGTTCTGCCTGCCTCAAACTCTTCAGTCACTGGGATTATAGGAATGCACCACTGCACCTGGCATTTATTCTGTGTTGCTAGAGATTGAACCCAGTGCCTTGTGCCTGCTAGGCAAACACTAAACCACTGAGCCACATCCCCAGACTTATTGAGCAAAATTTAAAAACATGGTGAAGTGCTTAATACTATGATTACGGTTTGATATAAGGTTAAACATATAGTCCAATATTATCTCTAAATAAGAGGAATTTACAAAAAAGGCATAAATTTTTAAAACATGAAATTTAAGGGACTTTGTATTAATAGCCTGACTGTACACTCATAGACTTATTTAGGGCCTAGCACAAGGTGCCAGGTGTTTAGTAAATGTTAATTTCCTACAACCTATCTTTTTCTTTCAAGGTCATTTCTATAAATATCTAGAATCAAGCATATTGTTAGCTGGGCACAGTGACGCACATCTGTAACCTCAGCAGCTCCAGAGGCTGAGGCAAGAGGATGACAAAAAGTTCAAGGTCAGCCTCAGCAACTTAGTAAGACTCTGTCTCAAAAAATGTAAAAAAAGGACTGGGGATGTAGCTCAGGGGTAAAATGCTGCTGGGCTCAATCCCCAGCACTAAAATAAAAAGTATTGTTTTGTGCATATTGCTTCTTCAATTAAAAAATTAACATGCATAAAAAAGGGATCCATCCAAATATTACAGGTAGTAGAATCTGGGAGGCTGCAAATGTACATGTCTTCACTCTTTTATTTTTATTCTTTCATTCACCTTATAATTCAAAATGGGTATTTATTCTGATTTATAGTGACCAATAATACATTCCAACAGGTCAGACCATGAAGAAAGGATTTCAGGAACACAATAGTATCCCAACCGTCGCCATGCCTGTTCTCCCTCTGCTCTTGAAAGGACTATATAACAGAATGTTAAATTGAACATTTTGGTTTTCATTAGAGGCTCTAAATGCCAATTACAAGAACGAGTTTGTTCAAAATACACACATATGGTTTTCAGATTCAGAGATTTTGATCTGGTAGGTGTTGCTTCAGACACAGGGATATTCTTTCTTAAAGCTCCACAGATAATTTTGGGACACAATGCAAGTTAAAGCCCCTAAACCAGACTCTCTTTAGCAGATACCAATATAGTTAACACCGTGTGGGAATACTAGGAAAAATGAATTCTCTTTACATTTGCATGTTGCATAAGCACATACAGAAATTATGATGCAAAGAAAAAGTTTAAGGACTGGACCACACACTTCCAAGGTAAAATTTCACTGAGAGGCTGAAAGCCATAGGAAAGCTGTACCTGCATGCTCTGGCACTCCCTACCAAAAGTCATGTCCAGAGAATGGCTTCAACAGAACCACTTGGAGAGATTGACATGAGTCCCCTGGGATTTGGAAAAAGGACTAAAGTCTGATTCAAAAGTGTAAAGACTGTTTTAGTTTGTTGGCTACAGAGCAAAGTACATGGCAGTGTTGGGAACTGCACACACTTGCAGCTTTTTACACTGGAGGGAAGAGGAAACTGAATATTGTGAGCCATACACATTTTTTAGAAGGGTACTTGACATAGGTGAAGGAACCCTGCCTGAAAGGCCCAAATAAAGTATAGAATCTAACAAAAAGGGTAAAAATCTTTCCCCAAAGTGGCATGCTGGAGGAGGCACCAGGAGGAACCATCAAGGGAACTGCAAAAGGAGAACCACCTTGAGTGATTTCCCCTAAATTCACCAATGCCCTTCTGGAAGAAAGGGCCCCACACTGAGTATGCCACAAAGACAGTACCGAGATGCCTGATCATATACTGGGTCCTGTCTCCCCTAAGTATTCCTACCATTCCAATGAGGCCTCAAGCAGGCGCCAGAGCCCCAGCTGGATAACAGCAGATGTTCTGAATTAGAAGAAAGCTCATAGTTTTAATAAGTAGACTAGGTTAGATTATATAACAACAGAGAGTGACTAGAAAACCTATAGATCTGCTCCGACTTTCATCCAGGGCTATGGTTAGAGATAAGGAACAATCCACATGGTAAATTTACTTGGAGAGGGGTGAAAAGAACATGCTTAATTTCTGCTCTTCTGGTAAAGAGTCCAGTTTATTTGGTAACAAGAAGACAGAATACCATAATCTATTTAAGGCACTTAGCAGTTTCTGGCATAGTACGCACCCAAACAATATTAATTAATTTTATTATTAAAACAGCTGTACTAAAGTGTACCATTTTCCACTTTTAGAAGTAACACAATAATAACAGAGGTAATAGTTAATATTGGTCATACAAAATTATTAATTGCAAAGTAATTTGGCATTATCATAACCATAACCATCTTATTCTTTATATCATAATTTCTGTAAATGTTTATGCAAAGTACAAATGTAAAGAGAAGTATTTTTCTAGTACTTTCACACAGTATTAACCTGTGGTGGCATCTGAGGAATAGGGTCTGTTTTAGGGGCTTTTAATTTGCACTGTGCTCCAGAATTATCAGTAGACCCTTTTTCTTTTTCTTTTTCTTTTGGGGAGCTTTAAGAAAGATCATATTCCTATCTCTGAAGCAAGACCTACCAGATTAGAATGTATGCGTCTGGAAACCAGATGTGTATCTTGTAAAAGCTCCTTAGGTGATTCAGCTGTAAAAGCAGGACTGTGAACCTTTGGCCTATATCAATAACTCAGCTCTTTTTTTTAAACTAGAAGCAAGCCTTACCTTCTGTTCCAATTGGGACCATACAGTTTTGAAAACATAATAAAAGTCATCTCAATTAAATACTTGATACATTGACATAAACAAACTGAATTTATTCATCAAATATTTACTGATTACTCCGTCTCAGATTCAGTATTAGGTATAGGGATTCAGATCTACCCTGACAGTGCGCACAGTCTACAAGTGTATAAATTATTTAAATGTGGCTACTCTCAACTTACATTAGATACCATTAGAAAGGTGACAAACACCTATTACAAAGACTTACTTGCATAATACCATGGCATATAAGGACTCTCCCACATGAATCATCCAGGCAAGCCAATACCTGAAACAAAACAAACAAAAAAAGTTTTGTCTAGTTTAAGGTGCCAGTATTTACCGATAAAATGTAAGAGGGAAACCTTAAAAACAAAGGTATCTTAATGTGAACTAGCATCACTATTAGATATCTAAAGGCAATTTCAGGCGTTTTGGGTCTCTAGTGAGATCAAGGCTGCAGTGTCCACAACCAGTTTCTGCAGTGCTCCTTACCAGTTACGCAGGAGGGTATAATGGTGGTTGACCAAGTATTGTGTGAAGTAGCCCAGGGGTCCAAGGCTCTGATAAGGGATACTCTGAGGCCAGAAGACAACCCACTGAAAGAGAATCAGAGGCAGGGTGTACCTTTTTGGTCATTTAAAAGATCAGCAATGATTTATATATTCATTTTTCAAAGCAGCTTTGAAATAATACTGATTCTAGAAAAAACAACTCAGATGGCAGAAACTGAACAGAATTATTTAGTCCTCCAGTTTTGGGAGGTGGGTACCAGGGATCATACCCAGAGGTGCTAACCGCTGAGTTACATCCTCAGCTCTTTTTAATTTTTTTTAAAACATTTTCTGTTAAGGAAGGAGTTGAATTATTGTACAATCATAGATGCATATAAAGTAACAAGCCCTTTTTATTTTTGAGACAGGTTCTCACTAAAGTGCTTAGAACCTTGCTAAGCTGCAGAGGCTGGCTTTGCAATCCTCCTGCTCAGCCTCCCCTGCAGCTGGAATTACAGGGGTGCACCACCACACAGCCCATTTTTTACTTATAATTTATAAAAGCAACTTTACTGGGATATTTATGCAGATGAAACTGTGTGTTACTGGACTCAGTGCCCAGGGTGGCTGACTCCTAATCTTAATGAATTTCAGCAAAAACATTATTTTAGAGGTCTTTAACATTTTTGAGTTTATGTTCCTTCATTGGCTTTTTACTGAAGAACCTACAGCTTGAGCCAAACCCCCATTTAATGTAAAACTCCTCCCTCTTATTTCACTTTGTGCACATTTAAAACTGGAAATGTTCTACTGCAAGTGATGGAAAACAGATGAGATCCACTTGGTGAAGTTATAATTGCAACTGCTTAAATAACAAGATTTCTGTAGTAAAACTATCAAACTTTTCTTCAGCTTTATGGTAATCTCTGCCATCTTAGTTTTTTTTTTCTGAGAATTGTCAACAGCTCCAAAATTTATTGTCCCAAAGTATTGCTCTGTCAAGTGTAATATTATCTCTCCCATGCTGTTGTTTCACATACAAAATTAAAAAAAGGCATAAATTATCACTGCATCTTCCCAAAGCAAACAGAAGAAGCAGTATCTACCAGTTCCACTATATCCCAACTTGAAATACCAGAGCTTTCCTCCCTCTATATTCTGTTCAACCAGAGTCAAAATAGTACAACAGAAATGTCCCACTGAAAATTTTCAATCAACGCCTTCATTTTACGTATGGGGAAATCAGGACAGAGGTGGTAACACCTGACAGCAAACAACATTGTGGACATGACAAATCCTGTCTCCAGAATCTCCTGGGCAATATCCAAATAGCTTTGCCTTCCTTCATAATTATACCAATTTAACCTCCAACCTATTTCCTAGCATCTTTCCCATTATACTTTAAACAAATTCTCAGCTAGACAGAAGACGCTCTTCCTCTGTAGAGCTTTCTTCCTTCCACAACTATGCCAAAAGAGTTAGTTATATCCTCTTTCTGCTTTCTTAGCAATTGAATCCTACCGATTCTTTAGGTTACCCTCCTTTTCCAAGCCATCCCAACTGCTTCAAACACTCCGTCTCGGAAGTCCTGACTTGACAGGCCTATGAAGTCTGCCAGCTTGACCTGTTCCCGTTTTAAGAGAGGCTCAGACTCGGTTAAGCCTCAGTAACCGTGGAGGGGGCAGAACGCCAGGGTAGGGGTTCTGTAAAACAGAAAATCTTAACAACCCACCTTACTTCCGCTTACACCAGTAACCTAGACAACCATGCGGAGCGCAAGCGCAGAAACCTCTTTCCCACAGTACCCCTGGCCCTACCCCGCCCCGCGCCGTTCGCCCCCCGCCTCACCGAGAAGTACCCCAGCCCCAGGACTGTGACCAGCAACGGCAAGGGCCGGGCTGGACGGAAGTAGGCGGTAGCAACCCTGCCGGCCTCTGGCTGCCCCGACACCATCTTGAAAGACCGAGTCCTCGCCTGAACATAGGGAAAGCCTGACAAGCGGGTTTCTCGGGGCGCAGAGCACCCACCCGGCCAAAGCCCCGCTGGTAGACGAGTGCGCCTGCGTCTCTAGCGGGGTCTCCCCGGCCTGCTCCAAGGCGCAGGCGCCGGCAGTGCGCCTGCGCGGCAAAGCCCTGCGCGCGCAGGTCGTGAGGCTTAGCGGGGCTCTCTTCGCTCGCTCCCCGCAAGGGATGGGCGGCCATTGCCCTTACCGTGAAACTGCCAAAGGAGAGGGTGATAACTGTGAACCAGAACAGACTACCCCTCCGGAAGTAGGCTGCCCCACCTGCCGCTGAGGCCATCGCTGCGGCTCGTCCCCGGGAAAGAGCGACAGCCACTCCGCGCGGCGGTGGACTCTGGGTCCGACGGGGCGGGGCGAGCCCTCCTCCGGGCTCAGGCTGGGCCCAGGCCAGACCCGGAAGGTGCTGCGGGTTTAGAGACTCCGAGGAAAGCGGCCTTGCGCTCCCCACGTCTTACAGGGAGACCCCTCTCTGAATGCCTGTGCTGGGTTTAAAATAAAGACGTGGGAGTAGATGGTGTCTTCGGGTGCGGATAACCGAGGATAACTTCCGAACTTCTGCTCTCTGCTCTGCGCAGAGAGAAAGACCTTTTCCCATTTTGTTGTTTATGCTGGATCGCACCGTGCGGCAACAGAGGCTCTGAGCAGGGACTGGAACGGGCTGCCTGGGTTTACGTCCTGGCTCTGCTTTTGCGGTTCCTATAAGCTTAGACTAGTTAGTTAACCCATTTGTGTTTTAGTTTCCCTCTCTGTAAAAATGGGGATTTATCATTCCCACCTCAAGGATAATTAGTGAGTTTTTTGTTTGTTTTGTACCAGGGATTAAACCCAGGTGCGCTCAACCACTGAGCCACATCCCCAGCTCTTTAGAGTCAGGGTCTCACTAAGTTGGGTAGGGACGGTTAAATGGCTGAAGTTGGCTTTGAAATTGCGATCCTCCTGCCTCAGCCTCCCTAAATGCCGGGATTAAAGGTGTGCACCACCACACCTGGCTAAATGTGTTAACCTGTGAAGAAAACAATTAGTGTTGGCCCAGGGCGCTTTTTAAGTTTCCAACATTACCAATATTACCGAGCCTTTAGTGTATGAGCAGGCCCAGTATCGCACCGTTAGTGTGCCGTGGGAAATATAGCAAGCCAAAGTAGGTTTTGTTTTGTTTTGTTTTTTGTGTTGGAGATTGAACCAGGGCCTCCCACAGGCTAGACAAGCACTCTACCATTATCTACATCCTTGGCCCTTTTTATTTCAAGATGGTCTTGCTAAGTTGCCCTGGCGGGCCTGAAATTTGGCAATCCTCTAGCCTCAGCCTCCCGGATAACTGGGATGTTATTCAGGAAGTGTGTGCTCTGCAAGTCTGTTTTGGTTGCAGGTTCCCAGAGAAAGACTGTTGTGCTTGTGCCTTAAAAATGGGTAACTAGGGGTGCTGGAGCGGTGGCTCGGCGGTTACAGTGCTTGCCTGGCGTGCGCTAGTATGAGAGTTAGAACCCCAGCATCACGTACACAACAAAGTCTCGGAGCAACAAAGCCCACATGAAAAAAATAAATTCTCTCTCCCTCTCACTGTCCATGTCTCCCTCTCTCTGTCCATGTCTCCCTCTCTCTCTCTCTCACTCACTCTCTCTCTCCTCTCTTTAAAAAGGGTAACTAGGGTAGCTGGTATTTATTGAGGACTAGTCCAGTGCATTGTTCTAAGTACCATATAGGATTAGCTCATTTGATTCTCAAAATCTCCCTTTGTAGTCCACAATTTTAAGTATTCATTTGAAAGAATATAGGGGAGTTCCCAGAGTCATGTGATGCATAGGTGGGAATGTATTCCTAGAAACCAAGTGGAAATCCAGTGTTCCAATTCCAGAGAGAACGCTTGATGATCAACTGAACTTCAGTTGACATGGAAACCAACCAAGGTTTTGTTTCCTCATTTTATGAATGAATCTTGGACTAAAATGTTTTGAAGAATGAATTCCAGAATATATAATGCAATCCATTTCCCAGATAAACCATGCTTCATAAATATTCCCAGACAAGTTGTATGTTGTTAGTCTTTATCATCCTTGATCTTATTACTGTCCTGGATCTTCTTCCTCTCTGAATAAGTGTTTTCTCAACTTCTTTTTCTTATGCCATATATATGTTTGTCTTGTGTTCTTTGTGCTTTCAGTATATTTGCGATTGAATTTTCACCTCCTTTTTGATGACTCTAAAATGGCCTTTCCATTCTTCACATCTTCCCAGTTGCCCACTGGTCACTTTTATAAAGTGTCCTGCACATCTCAAAAACAAAGAGTCTGGCCTGGCACGCTGGCGCACATTTGTAATCCCAGCGGCTTGGGAAGCTGAGGCAGGAGGATCACAAGTTCAAAGCCAGCCTCAGCAACTTAGCAAGGTCCTAAGCAACTTGGCAAGACCCTATCTCAAAATCAAATATTAAAAGGGCTGAGGATGTGGCTCAGTAGTTAAACATCCATGGGTTCAATCCCTGGTATGAAAAAAACAAAGCCCCCCCCCCAGAAACAAAGAGTCTACTTTCATTATTCAAAGTCAGTCCTGACCATGCCCCCCCCATATCTAGTTAACTGTAGATAATCCTATTGATGGTGTAACATAATACCTCACTTTTCTAGATTAAACCATGGTTTTGTTTAACCTCCACTGTCTCTGGGTCATTACTTCCAGTTTTTTGCCCTTCAGCAATCCACATGACACTGTTTATCAAGTCTTCAAATGACAGTGTCATCTTCAGGTGTAGTTCTTTTTTTTTATTAGAAGTATATAGAAATACAGTTGAGGGGGAAACATTATCAAAACATTAGCAATCAATAGATATAAACTTTGTTATCCAGGGGAAAAGCCAAAACATGGATAACCACCTTGGGTTTTATCAGGTGTAGTTCTGAGTAAGGTTTTCCTATCACTTTTCTGGAACTTCCCTAATGCTTGTTTCTTGTTTCAAAGTGTTTTTCTTCAGATATTAAATGTGCAGCAAGAAAGATATTGGAGAAATAATTCAAGTTAGGATAGAAAAAATGGCTTGAGTTAAAGGACTATAGGGAGCTAGGTTTTAGTTTTTTAACTTCTGAACCCAGGAAATTGATCAGAGTGGTATAGCTCACAATCGAAGGATCTTATTGTTAGCCTATCGTGCACACATCAGAAATACATGGATACCATATAAAATTATTTACTTAGATGTGAGTAGTTTATGCCTATCCACAGTCAAATGGATATTCAGAAGGGCATTCTCTGTTTTATCCATCTTGTCTTCCGTATGTGACAGGGAACTTGAATTCTATAACCTCAAGGCATCCTGCACTGTTTTCCACTCTGGTCTGGCAGAGGACTTTTTTACTCCTGGACACTTTCTCCTTTCTGGATGGTTTGATGACCTAAAAGTGGAAAACAAGAGAGTATGAAAGAATAATTTTATAGTCTTTGAGAGTGGGGAAGGAAACCTCTTAGCAAGATATTAAAAAGGAATAGAGGGAAGGACAAAAAAAAATCTAACTGCAATGAAATTTTAAAATTCTTATAAAAGTCACCATAAATAAAATTTAAAGAGCTGGAAGAAGGAATTCTTCAATATTTGAGAAGAGAAATGGGTAAAAGATGAATTGAAGATCTTTGAAAGAAAACCTGAATAGGCAAGAAAAAAGATGTTCCACCTTAATGGCCATATGAAAAATAAAAAGAAAGGTAAAGTGCCATTTTCCCCCATAAGATTGGCCAACCAGGTATCAAGACACACTATAAAGGACTTTGGTATTTGACATGCAAAAATCAACAAATTGATCAGTGGGAAATACCTATGCCAACAGAACTCATATAACTGAGCATTTATTTTATGATGAAGGTAACACTTCAAATTAAGGAGGAAAAATGGAAAATCTAAATTCTTCTGGAGCAATTAGCTAACTATTTATGTCTCACTGATTTGCTGAGACTGGCCTTGAACTTGTGATTCTCTTGTCTCTGCTTCCTGAATTGCAGGGATTACAGACATGTACCACCACACCTGACCTCGTTATCTATTTGGGAAAAAAAAACATTTAAAACTTTGCTCCTCACTGCCAAACACAAATTCTCAACATAGTATGTCAGGGTACAGTGAGTGATAAATAGTATCTGCTGGGAGTGTTCTGATGAGATGGCTAAAGAATGGAATGAGCATATGCCAAGGTACAGCAAACCCTTCCCCTCACACTTTTCAGGATCATTAGGAAGGGGCCAATCTAAAAGGTTTTTTTTTTTCCTAGATATAAATCAAGAATTGCACGTCCAGGGGTTTGGAGCTGTGGCTTGGCAGTTATGGAGCTTGCCCGGCATGTGCGAGTACACGGGTTCAAACCCCAGCACCCATGTACACAACTAAGTGTCAGAGCAACGAAGGCCATGTGAAAAACTCAATAAAAATGGATTCTCTCTGTCTCTTTCTCTTACTGTCCTTCTCACTTAAAAAAAAAAAAAAAAAGAATTG
>PVKS010032221.1:0-22763 GCA_004027875.1 Aplodontia rufa | reverse complement strand
CAAAAAAACAAAACAAAACAAAAAAAAGAAAAAAGGAATAATGATACTGGTGTAAATTCAGGCAGAGATGTTTATTGGAGTTGTTGCTCTTGGGCCAATTTCACCTGCACCACCATGATGAGGGCATGGGAAGTGGTGGCCGGCCAGAATGGCAGGCAGGGAAAATGGCGTTGGGCCTTTGCCAGGCAGCTGGTTTTGCTGGCTACCTGGAAGTTCATGATGGAGTTGGTCCTTCAGAGATTGGCTGGTGGGTCCATCAATCCATGGGAGCTTGTCTGCCAGCACCCCAATTGGCTGTTCTTTTCATGGGCAAGTTGCCCTTTGCCCTGCCCCTTAGCCAGCAGGCATGGCCTCAGTGTCTTGGCTGAAGCCACGCCCCCAGCCAGCCTAACAGGTTTCTGGAATGGAGGATAGACTGGCAGAGAGAGACACAGGGCAGAGGATTTGGAGGAGGCAGGTGCTTGTGGCAGAGAAGGGACCTCACAGTTATAGCACATTGCGCTTAATCTCATTTTCTTCTTTTCCATTTTAAATTTTTAAAAAATTTTATTTATTTTTTCTTCTGGTTTTTGTCTTTCCCACACTTAAGTTGCATACCTGGTAGTGGGGTTTGAACCTGGGTCCTTGAGTGAGCAGGCAAACGCTGTTGCCCCTGAGCTGCAGCCCTCTCTTTGTTCTTAATACACCACCAGTGTGACTTTTGCTGCTGTTTCCCTAAGTGCACTGACTCATTCCCGTCCGCTCAGTAGACACAGATGCACACAGAACAGCGCTGTTAGTTACAGAGCCACCGGCCTCTGCCCAGAGCCATCTTGGCAGGAGACTGAGTGTGTTGAGGTCCCAGTGGAAGGTACACTCATGCTGTGGGCACCTGGGTCATTTTCTGGGGGAATTTCCAGGGGAAGTGGTCACAGGGAGGTGACCTGCCATCTGGCTCAGGGCCAGGGTGGGGACTGGGTGGCAGGGGGAAGCAGCCACACCTCACTTCCCCTTTCAGGCTGAGCTGAGTCCCACCTCTCTGCTGACATCACACCCTCTTGGAGGTCACCCTGGCCACACCCTCAATGCCCCCAGAGGAACTGAGGCAGTGCTATAGAGAAAGCCTTGATGTCACTGTCACTAACCTGGGGAATTGTGGGATCTGCTGCCTCTGTGTGTCCTAGTGCAACTAATCCATGGGACAATTCTGGGCCTCAGTTTTCTGTTTCCAAAATAGGAATGTTATACCTTCGCAGAGAGGGCAAATGGAAGGTTCTGTGGAAGGACCCTAGCCCAGGGCCTGGCACCTGGTAAGCTGTTAGGAGTCCTTTCTTTGTATGGTGGACTCAGAATCACCACCTCAGTCTCCTGGAGCCAGGGAGAGCTTTAGATCCTAAGAAAGTCAGATCTAAGACACGCTCATCCCTGGGTGCTGTGTTCCCAGTGATTCATGAGGCTAAGGCAGGAGGATCACCAGTTCAAAGTCAGCCTCAGTGACTTAACGAGGCCCTAAGCAAGTTAGTGTTTCAAAATAAAATATAAGAAAGAAGCTGGGGATGTGGGTCAATGATTAAACACCTCTGGGTTCAACCAAAAAAAAAATAATAATAATGAAGACCTGCTATGCTGTGTGGCCTTAGGCAAGGCACTTTCCATCTCTGGGCCTCAGTTGTCTTTTTTTTTTTAAAGAAAGAGTGAGAGAGTGAGAAAAAGAATCAATTTTATTTATTTATTCTATCTGGCCTTTGTTTCTCTAACATTTAATTGTGTACATGGTGCTCGGGTTTGACCCTGGGTCCTTGCACTTGGCAGGCAAGTGCTCCAACCACTGAGTCACTGCTCCAGACTTTCTTTTTTTTAAGAGAGAGAAAAACAGAACCATTTTAATTTATTTTTCCATCTGGCCTTTGTTTCTCCAGCACTGAATTGTGTATTTGGTGCTGGGGTTTGAACCCGGGTCCTTGCACATGCTGGGCAAGTTCTCCAACCACTGAGCTGCCGCTTCAGCCCCCTCAGGTGTCTTACATGAGAAATGGTTTAATGCCACACCCATCCCAGGTAAGAGAGCATTGACTGACTGCCCAGACTTGGGGTTCGACGGCTGGCACTTAGACATCTTCTACTGGGTGTACCCCCTTCCTGCTCTGGAGCCAGATCAAATTGTCCTACTAATATTGGTCCAGTTGATGTCTACTGAGCACCTACTGCACACCAGGCCCCCATGAAAGTGGTAGAGACACCCACAGTCAACTTCCTCCTGGGGCTGGCCCTGGGGCTCAGGGAGGCAGAAGAGAAATGAGGAAATGAACTGCAGAACAAGGTAGCTTTCAACATGGTAGCAGGGAAAAGTCAAGAGGTCGACATGAGGCGCAGTGACCAATGACTGGCTGGGCGGTCCTGGGACCTGAAGCCCAGAAGGAGGTGGACACAAAATGAGGAACCAGCATGGTGGCCAGGGGAAGAGCAGAATGGACGAGGCCCAGTGACTGGCTCAGAGGACCAAACTGGTGGCTGCTAGCCCCTCATTCCAGGAGGCCTTGGGTAAGCTACAGCCCCTCCATGGGGCACAGACAATTCTGGGGGTATAGGCCCTGCCCCAGACCATGTGCCCAGGACAGGTCACCAGGCCCCCTCCCTGGGGCTCCGGCTCTTCTGGAGAGGCCAACTACACAGATAATAAAGATAAGGATAGCAGTTGTCATTTGTGGGGCATCTGTACGTTCCAAGCACTACCAGGCCCTTCCCTGTATTTTTGGGATTTCTTGTACCAGGGATTGAACCCTAACTAGCCAAATCCCCAGCATTTTTATATTTTATTTTGAGACAGGTTCTTACCAAGTTATAGTCTTGTAAAGTTGCAGAGGCTGGACTTGAACTAGCGATCCTCCTGCCTCAGCCTCCCTAGTTGCTAGGATTATAGGACTGCATTGCCACACCCTGCTTACCAATCATTATAGCCCTGTGGTGCTTTGTATTGCCCTGGTAGACTAATTGGTGCCTGAGGGTCTGCTGGACATAGTTGAGACTTTTTCTTTTTTTTTTTAAGGGCTGAGGACCGAACTGGGGGCTTTGCACTTGCTAGGCAAGCGCTCTGCCGCTGAGCTAAATCCCCAACCCCTGAGACATGTTCTGAGAAGACTTTGTGTCTGGATTCTAGAATGAGCTTGTGTCGGAAGTGTTAGGCTGGCTGGGGGCGTGGCTTCAGCCAAGACACTGAGACCATGCCTGCTGGCTAAGGGGCAGGGCAAAGGGCAGCTTGCCTGAGAAAACAACAGCCAATCTGGATGCTGGTGGACAAGCTACAGTGGATTGATGGACCCACCAGCCAATCTCTGAAGGACCAACTCCAACATGAACTTCCAGGTAGCCAGCAAAACCAGCTGCCTGGCGAAGGTCCAATGCCATTTTCCCTGCCTGCCATTCTGGCTGGCCACCACTTCCCATGCCAGCCCTCTATGGCGGTGCAGGTGAAATTGGCCCGAGAGCCACAAATCCCAATAAACATCTCTGCCTGAATTTATATCAGTAGTATCATTATTCCTTTTTCTATTTTTTACAGGAAGTACAGGCTTTCATGTCTAAAACCCCCAAAGACGTCTGTGCCAAATGAATCCTGCTCCCTCTCTAGTGTGGCCAATGCCACTTGGGTCCTGTTTCTTCAAGGCAGGTGCCTGCTGTGACACTTTGAAATCCCCTTCCCAAAGTGATGACGTGCCTGTTCATCCACAGGGGACAGTTTTTCTTCAAGTGACACCCTCACATCACAGTTGAGGGAATGGACAGTGAGGGTTCCCCAGCAATGACAGTGGCAGGATTCCAAGCCAGGCCAGCTCTAGGCAACTAGTCTCCAAATAAAAGCTAAAAAGGGCTGGCAATGTTGCTCAGTGGTTAGGTGCCCTGAGTTCCATCTGGTAACCCCTGTCCCCCTAAAGAAAGAACTCCTCAGGGTTAGGGACGTAGCTCAGTGGTAGAGCACTTGCCCGACACAGGTGCCCGACACAGTGGTAGAGCACTTGCCCGACACTTGCCCGACACACTTGCCCTGACTTCCATTCCCAGCACTGCAAAAGAAAGAAATTATCCCCAGAACAGGTCCCCACTCTGTCCTGCAGTGCAAGATCAGAGTTGCTTCTGGAGGGGCTGGGGCTTTGCTCCCACACTGAAAAGTCCTAGTCACATGGAGTCTCTGCTTTCCCCTACCCCCTAAATACACCCGAGGACAGGGGATCTGTGAGTTTGGCTGGCTGAGAGGGATGGGATGAGGGGTAGGGGTCTGGAAACAGGGAGTGGCATCCGGGCTCAGCCCTCAACTTCAGACACCCCAAAGATAAACAACTACAGCAAGCGCCTCTCCACTGCCTTGTCCTGCGTGCTCTGTTCAGTGGGAGTGAGGGAGAGGACCAGGGGATGTGAGACCTGAAAGTGGCATGGGAAAATGGGCTTTCTTGTCTTTTTTGTGGTGGTAGAGATGGAACCCATAGCATTGTGGGTGCTGGGCACATCCTCCACCCTGAGCCATGTACACCCCAGCCCATTTTCTTTTCTAGCTTCTTTTTCTTTGGTAGCAGGGATTGAACCCAGGGGCACTTAACCACTGAGCCACTTCTCCAGCCCTTTTTATTTTTTATTTTGAGACAGAGTCTTGATAAGTTGCTTAGGGCCTCTCTAAGTTGCAGAAGCTGGCCTCCAACTTGCAATCCCCCTGCCTCAGCCTCCTGAGTCACTGGGATTACAGGCATGTACCACCAAGCCCAGCTCTATCTTTTTTTATTTTATTTTTGGATGGGATCTCGCTTTTCTCCCCAGGCTGGATTTGAACCCCTGGGCTCTAGTGATCCCAACTAGCTGGGACTACAGGTACATGCCGCTGTGTCCTGTATAAACATGAGGCTTTTTGAGTATGGAATGTGCATGAACTTGTAATACATGTCTGAGGATTGTCCCAACCATGACCTCATTGAATTCTCAGCAAATCCTGCCAGCAGGAATAGACACCATGCTTTGCTACTAGGGAAACTGAGGCAAGCCAAGTGAGTTGCCCAAGTTCTTTGCCAGCATCAGAATTGGGCCTCAGATCTGAGCTTTCCTTAGAGAGCTGGAGGTTTGTCCCATGGAGTGGGTGGGTAGGTGAAAAGAGACCCCCGTGTTTCCCACCTCCCACAGAAGCCAAGTTGCTCTCTGCCCTCCTCCCAGGTGGTGGCTGGACCCATGGTTGTTGCCCCTGCTCGTAAGTCATCTGGATGACAAAATGTATTTGGGCCAGTTCCAGGAGATGGTTCCCACCTGGTCCATCTGGATGCCAAATGTCCTCTTAGGGCCTCGCTAAGTTGTTGAGGCTGACCTTGAATGTGTGACCTTACCACCTCAGCCTCTAGAGTTGCTGTGATTACAGGCGTGCACCACTGCCCCAGGCTCTGTTTTGTTTTAAAGGCAGATGAGTTCTCTGGGGGCTATGGAAGCTGCTTGACCTTTCTACTTAGGGACAGAAAATGCTTCAGGGACTTTGATCACAGGCCCTGGGCAGGGTCACCCAGAGGCAGTTGGGGGTGAATGTGTGTGTGTTACACTTGGCTTTGGCTGTGTAATACACAGCCAAATGTTGCTATGCAACATCTCTGGGCTGTTTGTAGCAATAGCAGTTTGTGACTTTTACATAAAGGTATGCGTTAAAAGACCCAGGGCGTTCAGCTGGCCTTCCTGGAGGGCCAAGAGGCTGGAAGGTCTGAGGTGGATGGTGACTTGGCTGGGCACTTTAAGTCCCCTTGTTAAAGGGACCTCTGAAATACTAGGCTTTACTGAGTCATTATGATGCTACTCAGAAAGAGCTAGGTCCTGGGACAGCTTCCCCACCACCAGTAGCAGCGTGGTGCCATCTAGCAGGTGGAATATACCCCCTGGGCCAGAGCTGGGAGCATCATCTGTAGACTCTGGGGACAGAAAGCACTGTAACCCTCCCTGGCTGTGGATAAGAGGGATGGGACAAAATGCAGGGAAAGGCTTGGGGGAAGGAGGAGCTCTTTCTGCTCCCAGACTGATTGAGATTGAGCAGGATGTGATCCCCCTGTTTTTCTGTTTTTGTTTTGCAGTGCTAGGGATGGAACTCAGGGCTTCCTGGGTGCTATGTAAGCACTCTGCCACTGAGCTACACCCTGGGATTTTGAGTCAAGATTTCTTTTTATTTATTTATTTTATCTGGGATTGAACCCAAGGTCACTTAACCACTGAGCCACATCCACAGCCCTTTTTATTTTTTTATTTTGAGACAGAGTCTCACTGAGTTGCTTAGAGCCTCACTAAGTTGCTCAGGCTGGCCTCTACCTTATGATCCTCCTACCCTAGCTTCCAAAGTTGCAGGAATTGTGTGTGCTACCACACCCGGCTGACTCAAGGATTTTTCTTTTTTATTAAGGAATTGAGTTATCGTACAATCATAAAAGCATGTAAAGTAACAATATGATATGCATATATTCTTAAACTAGAATCATGGGGCTGGAGCAGTGGCTCAGTGGTTATTGTGCTTGCCTGGCATGCACAGGGACCCAAGTTCAAACACCAGCACCACATATACAATGAAGGGTCAGAGCAATGAAAGCCACATGGAAAACTAAGTAAAATTGATTCTCTCTTTCTCTATCTGTCTCTCTCTAACTGTCCCTCTCTTTTTAAAAAAAAAAACTACCTCCACATTGCCCACACCCCAGTCTCTTGAATCTTCTATATTTTGCTCCTACAAAAATATAAATCCTCAGGCTGTGAGTTTCCAGAACTGAATGATTGCATAAGTATTATTTGGATTCTCAGGGGGTAAAGAGTGTGCTACATTATTGATTACCTCCCTAGATCCCTCCCTTCCTCCTCCTCCTCCTACATCTCTATGGTTGCCTTAGGTTATGTGTTATTCCACCTTTGCTGGGCCTAATACATGAGATTGACTGCCTATCACACAGGCCTGGGTTTACCTCCAGCCTCCACGGATGACTCAAAAGTCTTAGTGTTGTTTTAGGAATGTGGGGCAGTTCATGATGCTGATAATCATGTGGTATTTTTGGTTTTACTTTTATTTATTTATTTATTTTTGGTACCAAGGATTGAAACCAGGGTTGATTAAACACTGAGCCGCATTCCCAGACCATTTTGAGACTGGGTCTTACTAAGTTGCTTAGGGCTTTGCTAAGTTGCCAAGGCTGGCTTTGAACTCATGATCCTCCTGCCTCAGCCTCCCCAGATGCTGGGATTACAAGTGTGTGCCACTGCATCTGGCCTGAATGAGTTTCTCTCTCTCTATTACTCATTCTCTCTCTTAATATATATATATATATATTAAGAGAGAGAGAGAGAATCTATTTTATTTATTTTCTCATCTGGCCTTTGTTTCTGCAACACTTAGTTGTGCCTGTGGCGCTGGGGTTCGAACCTGGATCTTCACACATGCCAGGCAAGTGCTCCAATTGCTGAGCCCTTGAGTGAGTTTCTCTTGTCCTCTGGCCTTGTAACTACATTTAGGACAACTCACTTTTTGTCTTCCCACCCTCCAGCAGCCCCCAACCCCACTGACAGAGCAGCTGCCATCCATCTTCCATACGTGGCAATCTGATGTCAGTGTTCCAAGAGAGAAGGTGGGACCTGCAGGCATCCCAACTATCACTAGTGCCACATTCTGTTAACCAAAGTCTTGTGAGCCAGCTGAGAGGAAGCAGCTCCACTCTGGAGAGACATGGGTGTGCGTACCAGAGGAGGAATCTGTGGCCATTTTTGCAGTCACAGGGTGTCTGTCATTAGGATTTTGATGAACTCTTGTGTCACACAGGTTGGGGTGAGGGGAATTAGTGCTAGAGCCACTGCGCACAAAGCCAGGAGTTACTCTGGTCGGTTTACCTGCTGTTGTGGCCGAGCCCCAGGCAGCAGAACAGGACACTCACTGAAATGCAGATCTGGGGGCTGACAAGGGAGAAGAGGATTGTCCAGGCCCTCTAGCCTTTGCAGTGACCAGGGGACCCGCAGATCCAAGCTGTGGATAGAGGGGCTGAACACAAGCCAGCTGACCTTTAGGACCCATCACTGTTATTCCTCTATAGCTCAGCAGTCCATTAGCCATGATTGGCTATTTGTGTATAATTAGGTGAATTTGTTTTTTATTTTGTTGTTCTTGTTGTTGTTGTTTTTTGGTACCCCAGGGATTTAACCCAGGGCTGGTTAACCACTGAGCCACATCTCCAGCCCCTTTTATTTTTTATTTTGAGACAGGGCCTCACTAAGTTGCTTAGGGCCTTGCTAAGTTGCTGAGCCTGGCCTCCAGCTTGTGATCCTCCTGCCTCAGCCTCCCTTGTCTCTGGTCTCACAGGTGTGCACCACCACACCTGGCAGTAGTTGGCATTTTATCATCAGGAGTTGTGAGAGACTTTCCAATCAGCCCCATGCACATGAGGTTTAGCATTCATGGCTGAAAACCTGGAAAATGATAGGAAGCCACTAAGAAGCCACTGTAGGATGAATTCAAATTTGGTGAATTTTATTTATCATGGAGCATCTACTCAGGCTTGAAAGTTATTAGTGTGTGAAACATAGTATATGTTTGGTTTACCAGCAGTGTTGGGTGCACATATGGGATGCAAAATCCTCCCCTAAAATAATTCAGGGGCTCTCAGCTTGGGAATCCCAAGACTTCCAGGAGTTGGAGTCCACAAGGGGCCCTGGGGGGTATGGAGGGCTTTGCAGTGGGGGAGGAGGCCTCCTGGTATCTCTGAATGGCTGGCACTCTGGCTGGCCTGGTGCTGTATTGTGCTGGGACAGACACTGCATCCCCCATCATGCCCTGGCTCCCTGCAACCCTTCAACCCCACACCCCAGCTACCCTCACTCCCACCTGTCTTGCTGGTGCCCTGCTGAGCTGGCATATCTCCTCTGCTCAGGGCCTTTACTCTGTTTTGTGTTGCTATAACCAAATACCTGAGGCTTGGTATAAATACTTTATAAAGAAAAGAGGTTTTCCAGGTGGTGGGTGGCACATACCTGTAATCCCAGCAGTAAGGGAGGCTGAGACAGGAGGATTGCAAGTCTGAGGCCAGCCTCAGCAACTTAGCAAGACTGTTTTAAAACTAAAAGGGCTGGGGATGTAGATCCATAGTAGAGTAAAATATTCAGTACCAAAAAAATTATTTAGCTCAGGATTCTGGTCTTTGGAAAGCCCAAACAGCATGGTGCCAACATTTGGTGAAGGCCCCCTCCCCTGGTTGCATCACACCATGAGAGATGAGCTGAGAGGGGCCAAACACACAGGGTGGTCCTGCTTTGTAACAGTGCACTCTCTTAAGAACTAACTGGTCCCATGGGACCTATGCTGATCCTTCTTTAGAGTGGTGCCCATGATCTAATCCTGTCTCTTTATGTCTCTCTTTCTGTACTAGGGATTTTTTAAAAAGTTTTTTTTTAGTTGTAGATGAACAGAATATATCTTTTTTTATTTATTTTTATGAGGTGCTAAGGATTGAAACCAGTGCCTCTTACCTACTGGGCAAGGACTTGACCATCGAGCTGCAGCCCCAGCCCCCATATTAGGGATGTAATCTAGAGGTGCTCCTTCACTGAGCTCCATCTGCAGTCCTTTTTATTTATTTATTTATTTAAATAGAGAATCAATTTTATTTCGTTTTTCATGTGGCTTTTGTTGCTCCGATACTTTGTTACATTCGTGGTATGGGGGTTTGAACCCACATCCTTGCGTGCCAGGCAAGCGCTGTAAGCACTGAACCTCTGGTCCAGCCCTGCTAAGTTGTTCTTTTGGGTGTTTTGGTCACAGAAAGACAAAAGCTGACTGAAACAGATGTAGCCCAATTTGTCAATTTATATTGCTGGTGTTTGGTGTTGTGTCTCAGAAATCACTGCCTAAGTTAAGGTCAAAATATTTATTGCTATGATTTCATGTAAGAGTCTTATAGTTTCAATGATACCATTTAGATCCTTGATCATTTTGAGTTAGTTTTTACATATGGTGGGAGATACTGGTCCAAATGCCTCCTTCTGCATATGGACAGCCAGTTGTCACAGTATTATTGTTGAAGAGACATTTTCAGTGAGCTGTCTTGGCACTCTTCTCAAAAATCATTTCAATTTCTTTTTTCAGTGCTGGGGATGGAATGCAGAGCCTACCCCTGAGCTGCACCCCAGTCCTGACAATATGTTTTTTAAATGTTATTTCCATGGTGATTAAATCGTCTCCTGTTTTAACAAAAGCACGTTCCAGGTCATCTGAAACTCTCAGGAAACTGATTTCTGAGCCAGGCTCAGTGCCGAATGTCTGTAATCCCAGTGGCTCAGGAGGCTGAGACCAAAGGATTGCAAGTTCAAAGCCAGCTTCTGCAATTTAGTGAGGCCATAACAGCTTAGCAAGACCCTGTCTCAAAATAAAATATAAAAAGGGTTGGAGATGTGGCTTAGGGGTTAAACATGCCAATTAAATCCCTGCCCTCACCAAAAAATCCTGAATTCTGGGGTTTGGGGTGTAGCTCAGAGGTGAAGTGCTTGCACACATGCATGGGGGGATCTAGGTTCCATCTCCAGCACCACGAAAACCAAACCAAACTGAGTTCTGCTGCCTCATGAGCTTAAACACATAGTCCTCATGGAGAAACCTTTAACAAAAGAGCCATTTCTCAGATGGGTAAGTAGAGGCCCAGAAGCAGCACAGAGCACGTGGGCTGATCAGAGCCCACCTGCTGGTGCAAGTCCTTCACCCACCAAAGCCCCTCTTCTCACCTGAAAAGTGGAGAAGGCAGCACTGTTAAGAAAGGTGGGGGCTAGACCCTGGACAATGAGAAAGTTCGTCTATTAGCATGTGTTAAATCCAGATAAGATGTAATGCTTTACAACCTAATACTTCTTTTAGAGATATAGTGGGAAGAGGAAGGGTGGGATAAGGGAGGATAATTGGGGGGGCACTCCTGGGGGTAATTGCAATATCCAGAATATATACACATTTTATATTATTTTGTTAAAATCTTGTAAGGTTGTTCAAAAAAACTATCATGTTAACATAAAAAAAGAATATATACACATCATATTGAAAAAAAAAAAGAATGAAGATACTGTGGGTGAAGCTATCAGGCAGTGAGAGCACCAACCAGTGGCAGTTGAGTGTATTGCAAGCCTGTCCAACACCTGGCCTTCCCTCCAGGACCTCTTCTCCCTAGTGCCTTCTCCCCAGCTGAGCAGCCTCTGAGGGCTGGCTCCTGGCTCCACCTATCCCCAGACACTGCATATTCCCACTCCTTTTCTGTTCACTGGGGCCAGCTCTGAGGCAAGCTCTGTCGGTCCTGGAAAAGTGGCAACATGTCAGGCTGCGGCCCTGTGCTCAGAAGCGTTCTGGGCAGGTGAACAGAGCCACCAGCTGAGGCTCACAGTCCCACAGATGTGACCTTTATTATTAATAGCTAGCATTTACAGATCCCCTGCTCTGTGCCTGGCCCATGGTAAGTGGTGTCTCAGGATGTGCAGGACACTCTATGAGCCAAGATGATGTCTAGGAGGTGACCTTGTGGGAGATGGACCGAAAGGACGGGTTTATACTTCAGCTAACAAAGACACAAGCATGGTAGGAATTTTTGCTCATTTAATGGATGAAAATGGTGTCTCATCATTATGATTTATCTTTCATTATAAGTGAGGTTGTGCATCTTTTTGTATATTTGTAGAGCATTTGTATTCCTTGTTCTTTGAGCTAATTGGAATTTAAATTTTTTTTGGAATTTTTAAAGTTTGCATGGAGATTTTTCTCCTTATTTGAAATAAATCTTTTTCTTTTTTTTTTTTCTTTTTGGTCCCACGATTTGAACCTACAGTTGCTTAAACACTCAGCCACATCCCCATCCCTTTTTATTTTTTATTTTGAGAAAGGGTCTCACTAAGTTGCTTAGGGCCTTGGTAAGTTGCTGAGGCTGGCCTCAAACTTGCTATCCTCCTGCCTCAGCCTCCTGAGTCACTGGGATTACAGGTGTGCACCACCACACCCGGTGGAAGAACTCTATGTATGGAGGAAACCAATGAACTAGCATTGCAAATGCACAGCACTGTTAAAAAACATTAGTGTGCTCAAAGGAATTATGTTTGACTTTACTGTGGGAGAAGCAGCTGAAGATGGAGCTGGGCAGGGAGGTACAGGCAGTTTCGAGTGCTGGGCTGGAGAGTCTGGACTTTATCTCAAATATGTATAGAATTTTGAACAGGAAAAGAATGTGATCGAATCTGTATATTTCAAAGTTGCTTTGAATCAGGAGCAATGAATGGAAGGGACAGCTACAAGGATAACTTAAGGATTTTTTTTTCGTACCAGGGATTGTGCCCAGGGATGCTTAACCACTGAGCAACATCTCCAGCCCTTTTTATTTTTTATTTTTGGACAGGGTCTGGCTAAATTGCTTAGGGCCTCACTAAGGTGCTGAGGCTGGCCTTGAACTTGTAATTCTCCTGCCTCAGCTTCCTGAGCTGCTAGGATCACAGGTGTGTACCACTGAGCATAGAGAAAAATTAAGGCTAAAAAGTGCAGACTCCTAAGTCTCCAGTTGAAAAGTGACTCCTTTGTTTTGGGGGCAGTAGAGAGACCCTGAAGTTTCTAGATGATGACCAAGGGTGAACCAGGGAGGCAAGGTGGTAGAGGGATTCACTTCCTTCCACCTTCAGCTGTGGAGTGGAGGCAGGGGTGGGTTAGATACCAAAGCTGATTTCTAGATGGAGTGAGTGGTTTTATTTCCCAGTAGGAGACTCTGTGCCCACAGATGCCTCAGCCCCACGTGGCTGTCCAGGGTTGTGTTATACTCTCTCTGTGCCACAAGACTGACCTCCAACCCAGACAGGCAAGGCTGTTGCCAGGGGTGACCAGGAGGGGAAACAGGAACCAAGAGTTTCCACGCAGGGAGCTGAAGTGGGAGAAGGAAAAGAACATGTTGGTGCGTGGGGCAGTGTGTGTGGGGGTGTCCTAGAAGTCACACAAAGCAAGTGACCCTGGGCTCTACCCCTTAAGTCTGAGCATGGGGAGCTTCTGCCACCACAGAGGCCCCCACCCTTGTCAGCTTCTCCAGTTGGGACTGTAGTGGTGTCAGAGCCATAGGAGCCTCGGCACTGTCTTACCTCGTACTTCCTGTCCACATGGGGGAGGAGACCTTGAGGCTCACAGGGACACCCTCCTCCTGAGGTCACACAGGAATGATCTCAAGTTAGTGTTAGAGCAAGGACCCCTGACTCCCCAATTCAGGATCAGAAATTACTAGGTTGGTTGCTTTGGGTTTTAGAAAAGGGACAATGAGAGATATATAATTTTATTTAGTTTCTCACCTGGTTTTCATTGTTCTGACACTTCGCTATGTACATGGTGTAGGGGTTCAAACCTATGCCCTTGTGCATGCCAGGCAAGTGCCATTACCACCAAGCCACCACCCCAGCCCCATGATTTTTTTTTAAGATAGAGTGGTGGAGAGAGAAAGAATCAATTTTATGTATTTTTCATCTGTTTTTTGTTTCTCTGACACTTGGTTATGTATGTAGTGCTGGGGTTTGAACCTGGATCCTTGTGCATGCCAGGCAAGTGCTCTACCACTGAGCTACATCCCCAATCCTTTTATTTTTTTACTTTGAGACAGGATCTCACTAAGTTGCTTAGGGCCTTGCTACATTGCTGAGGCTGACTTTGAATTTGAGATCCTCCTGCTTTAGCCTCCCAAGCCGCTGAGATTACAGGTGTGCACCACTGCACCTGGCTCTAATATAATTTTTAAAAACAACAATATGCCTATACAATACTAAAATATTAAGTGGAACATTCCAGTGACAAGTCTTTTTCCTCCTTACCCTATTTCCCAATTATCCTTCTCTTACCCTAGGGTACTACTGTCCAGTTTCTTACACACCCTTCTCAGAGACAATATATGCAGATACCAGCATATATTCTGTCTTTAAAAATAATAAGAGCTGGGATGTGTCTCAGGGGTAGAGCACTGCTGGGTTCAATTCCCAGCATTCTAAAAACAACAGCAGCAAAATAAAATTTCACACCGGAGTAAAGTTAAACCATCCAACTGAAAAACCTTGAGTTGTACCATTGTAGTTTGGGGACTCTCTGAACGTGACTTTTTGAAAGACACAGACATGTAAACAAAATTTGATTGGCCCCTGAGCCTATGCCCAAATAACCCCTGCTGCCTTTTGGGAAAGTCAGTTAACACAGAAGTGTATAAAGTGAAAGTCCACACACCCTGCTGTCCTTCCAGGTGGTAGCTATAGAAGACTGTGTTGATGTATGTCCTTTTAGGGGAAAAAGTTAGGAAACAGCACACAATTTAGAAAACAACTTTCAAATTGTATACAAAAGTGATCCAACTCCACACAGTCCTCAGCCCCTTTAATTTTTCACCAAATACCTGCCTTGGAGATTCAGAGATGAGAGGATAAAGTTTAGTGAGACCTTGTCTCCAAAAAAAATTTTTTTTAAAGGACTGAGGAAGGCACCATCTCCTCCAAAAAATAAATAAATAAATAAAATACTTTGGAATCGATCTTATAAAGGATATTAAGGACCTCTACAATGAAAACTATTGAACTTTAAAAAAAAGAAATTGCAGAAAACCTGAGTAGATGGAAGAACATTCCATGTTCATGGTTAGGTAGAATAAATATAATCAAAATGGCCATTCTTCCAAAAGCCTATACAGATTTAATGCAATCCCCAACAAGATATCAATGACATTCTTCATGGGTTTAGAAAAAGCAATTCTCAAGTTTGTATGGAATAACAGAAGACTCAGATTAGACAAAACATTACTCAGCAAGAAGGAGGAAGCAGGTAGTATCTCAATTCCTGACCTGAAATTATGCTATAGGGCTATAGTAACAAAAACAGTATGCTATTAGTAACAAAACAGAATTGAAGACTAATGGAATATAATAGAGGATTCTGAGAAGAACTCTCATAATTTAACTGAATGATATTTGATAAAGGGGGCAAAAGCATAGTGTGGAAGAATGATAGCCTGTTCTACAAATGGTGTTGGATAAATTAAAAAGCCATATGTAGACAACTGAAAGTGGATCCTTATCTTTCACCCTGAACAAAAATTAAATCAAAATGTTTCAAGGATCTGGATATTAAACGAGCAACCCTACAATTGCTTGGAAAAGAAGTAGGATCGACATTACTTGAATAGGGGTTGGCACAGCCTTCCTTAAAAGGACTCCCATGGCACAAGTGGTAAAATCAAGAATAAATGAATGGGATGCAATGAAACTAAAAAGCTTTTGCACAGCTAAAGATCTAGTCAAGAACATCAGGAGAGAACTTACAGAATGGGAGAAAATTTTTGCCTGCTACACCTCTGACAGAGGGCTCATATCCAGAATATACAAAGAACTCAAAAAACTAAATACCAAAATCACAAATAACCCAATTAATAAATGGGCTGTGGAACTAAAAAGAAGTTTCTTAATGGAGGAAGTTCCAAAAGCCCATAAGCATATGAGAAAATGCTCTACATCACTAGCAATAAGAGAAATGCAAATCAAAACTTCACTGAGATTCCACCTCACTCTGGTCAGAGTGGCGAAAATGAAGAATACAAATAATGACAGGTGCTGGAGGGGCTGTGGGAAAAGAGGAACACTGCTACATTGCTAGGGGGACTGCAGACTTGTACAGCCACTCTGGAAAGCAGTGGGGAGACTCTTCAAAAAATTAGGGCTGGAATTGCCTTTTGACCCAGCTATCCTGCTCCTGGGTATCTTCCCCAAGTGAGAATCAGCTTACTATAGAGATGCAGCTTAATCAATATTTATGGCATCTCAATTTACTACAGCTGAATTATGGAACAAACCCAGATGCCCCTCACTTGATGAGTGGATTCAAAAACATTGGTACATATATACAATGGAATACTACTCAGAAATTAGAGAAAATGATATTATGGCATTTGCAGCCAAATGGATGGAGATGGAAAAAAATTTTGATAAGTGAAGTATCCCAAACTCAGAGACTCAAGGGCTGAATGTTTTCTCTCATTTGTGTAAGCTAGAATACAAGCGGAAGCAGTATGATAGATGGCTAACCGAACAATTACCTCAACATGTATGAATTTTTACACAATCATGGGGAATCTTGCCTAGGTTCTTGTGGAATGTAGGAGGGAGCAGGGAGGGGGAAGGGAATAGGAAGGACATCAAGGTGACCAGAGGGAGGTAGTATGGGGGAATCTAATTTCAGGGGAACCTCTGATTTCCAAGAGAAGTCCAATTACCTTGGGGCTTAAGTAGAGTGAAACATGGAACTATGGGGAACCCAAAGTGGAGGAACCATGGTCTGGGACTAGTATTTGCTTGTTCTGTCATTACTCTTTTGTTCTTGATTGTTTGATGATAAACCCCTCCTAATTGTAAGACCATGTTTATTGAAAAAAATTTTTTTAAAATTATCCTGGGATTGAAATTTATAATTGTCAGTTCATATTTTTTTATTTTTGAACAACCATACAAGTTTTTTTAAATTAAGAGTATATAGAGATACAAATGAGAGGGAAACATTATCAGACCATCAATAACCAAAGTATATATACATAGTTATCCAGGGGTAATGCCCAAACATGGATGACCACCTTGAGTTTCACCTGTTGCAGTTACCTCAAGGAGAACTCTTGCATAAAATGGGTATCTCCTGGAGGAATAACCTCTGCTTCTGAGATGGTTCACCTATATTCCCACGCTCCAGTATCCTAGGAGATCTTCAAATACCCTCCCTCACCCCCTCCTCCTCCATAAGCCTCCCAGTATCCTAGGGTGCCATCCCCCTATTATGCTGACAATCATACAGTTTGAGGTTATCATTAGTTTAGCTGTTTAACCTACTGCTTCCCCATGTATTCTAGCTTCCCATATGAGAGAAACCATTCAGCACTTGAGTCTCTGAGATTGGGATACTTCACTTAGCATAATTCTTTCCATCTTCGTCCATTTGATATCAAAAGCCATAATATCGTCTTCTCTCATGGCCGAGTACTATTCCATTGTATATATGTACCATAGTTTTTGTATCCACTCATCGAGTGAGGGGCATCTGGGTTGGTTCCATAATCTAGCTCTAGTAAATTGAGCTGCTATAAACATTGAGGAAGCCACGTCACTACAATACGCTGATTCTAACTCTTTTGGGAAAATCCCCAGGAGTGGGATAGCTGGGTCATAAGGTGGTTCCATCCTTAATTTTTTGAGGATTCTCCACACTGCTTTCCATAGTGGCTGAACCAGTTTGCAGTCCCACCAGCAATGTAACAGTGTTCCTCTTTTCCCACAGCTCCTTGAGCATCTGTTATTGTTAGAATTTTTCATTTTTGCCACTTTAACAGGTATGAGGTAGTATGTCATTGAGGTTTTGATTTGCATTTCTCTTATAGCTAATGATGTGGAGCTTTTTCTCATATATTTATGGACTTTCTGGACTTCCACTGGAGAGAAGTTCCTTTTGAGATCTTATTGACCTGCTATGAACATAGATATTGCTGTGTCACTATAATGTGCTGATTCTAAATCCTCTGGAAAGATACCAGGAGTGAAATAGCAGGGTCGTATGGTGGGCTCATCACTAGTGTTTTGAGGATTCTCCACACTGCTTTCCAGAGGGGCTGTACCAGTCTGCAGCTCCAC
Source organism: Aplodontia rufa (assembly GCA_004027875.1). Classification (NCBI taxonomy): domain Eukaryota; kingdom Metazoa; phylum Chordata; class Mammalia; order Rodentia; family Aplodontiidae; genus Aplodontia; species Aplodontia rufa. Next base: position 5,114 of record PVKS010032221.1, on the reverse strand, counting down.
CAACAGTGTGTTAGTGTACCTATCTCTCCACAGCCCCTCCAGCATCTATTATTGTTTATTTTCTTCATTTTTGCCATTCTGACGGGTGTGAGGTGATATCTTATTGTGGTTTTCATTTGCATTTCTCTGATTACTAGAGATTTAGAGCACTTTCTCATGTATTCATTGGCTTGAACAATGTCCTCTGGTGAGAAGTTTCTATTTAGTTCTTTGGCCCATTTATTAATTGGGCTGTTAGTGTTTTTGTAGTTGAGATTTTTGAGGATTTTGTAGATTCTGGATATGAGACCCTTGTCAGAGGAATCATAGCCCATGATTCTCTCCATTTCCGTAGGAAACCTCTTGACTCTTTTGATTGTTTCCTTGGCAGTACAAAAACGTTTTAGCTTTATGGCATCCCATTTACTGATTTTTGACTTTACTTCCTTCACTTTTGGAGACATGTTGAGAAAGTCTTTGCCTACTCCCAAATGCTGAAGTGTTGGACCTAGTTTGTCTTCTATCAGTTGCAAGGTAGCTGGTTTAATACCTAGCTCCTTGATCCATTTTGATTTGATTCTTGTGCAAGGAGAAAGATATGGGTCTAATTTCAACTTTCTGCAAGTGGCTGACCAGTTGGTCCAGTACCATTTGTTGAAGAGGCTGTCACTTCTCCATGTAATATTTTGTCCCTTTTTGTAAAAAATCAGATGTTTAAAGATTTGAGGGTTTGTTTCTGGATCTTCTATTCTATTCCATTGGTCTTCTTTCCTGTCTTGATACCAGTACCATGCTGTCTTTGTTAGTATGGCTCTATAGTATAGTTTTAGATCTGGAATGGCAAAACCACCTGTTTCATCTTTTCTTACTTAGTAATGTTTTGGTAATTCTAGGTTTCTTATTGTTCCAAGTGAATTTGAGAATTGCTTTTTCTAACTGTAAAGAACGACATAGGTATCTTTATAGGGATAGCATTAAATCTATATAAAGCTTTTGGTAGAATGGCCATTTTTATTATATTAATTCTGCCTATCCAAGAGCATGGGACATCTTTCCATCTTCTTAGGTCATCTTGGATTTCATTCTTCAATGACCGGTAGTTTTCATTGAAGAGATCTTTGATTTCCCTTGTAAGGTTAATTCCCAAGTATTTTATTTTTTTTTTTGAAGCTATTTTGAAAGGGACTGATTTCTTGACTTCTTCTTCAGTCCTATTATTATTAGTGTATAGGAAAGCTATTGATTTATGCATATTGATCTTGTATCCTGCCACTTTCCTAAATCTATTTATGAGTTCAAGCAGTTTACTGATGGAGTTTTTTGGATCTTCCAGATGTAGGATCATGTCATCAGCAAAAAGAGAGAGTTTCACTTCCTCTCTTCCTATTTTTATCCCTTTGATTTCTTTCTGTTGCCTAATTGCTTCCACTAGGGTCTCAAGAACAATATTGAATAAAAGTCGTGAGAGCGGACAGCCTTGTCTTCTTCCCGATTTTAGTGGAAATGCTTTCAGTTTTTCTGCATTTAGTATTATAGTAAGCAGTATATTAGCATATACAGCCTTAACAAAGTTCAGAAATGATCATTTGAACCCCATCTTCTCTAGAGCTTTGAACATAAAAGGGTGCTGGATTTTATCAAAGGCCTTTTCTGCATTCATTGAGATGATCATATGGTTTTTTTCCTTGATTCTGTTTAAGTGGTGGATTACGTTATTTGTTTTGCGTATGCTGAACCAGCCTTGCATTCCTGGGATGAAGCCCACTTGATCATGATGTATTATTTTCTTGATAAGTTTTTGAATACGGTTTGCTAGTACTTTATTAAGGATTTTTGCATCCAATTCATAAGGGATATTGGTCTGTAATTTTCTTTTCTTGATGTGTCCTTGTCAGGTTTTGGTGTGATAGTTATGGTTGCTTCATAAAAAGTGGATGGGAGCATTCCCTCCTTTTAAATTTCTTGAAATAACTTAATAAGGAGAGGTTTAGTTCCTCCTCAAAAGTGTGGTAAAAATCAGCAGAGAAGCCATCCAGTCCTGGGCTTTTCTTCTTTGGTAGATTTTTAATTGCAATATGGATTTCTGTGCCTGTGATTGGGCTATTTAGGAATTCAATGTCCTCCTGATTCAATTTAGGGATGTTGTAAGTGTCAAGAAATTTATCCATTTCTTCCAAGTTATCAAATTTGGAGTAGTATAAGTTTTCAAAATATGATCTTATAATTTGTTGGATTTCCATGGGGTCGGTGGTGATCACTCCCTTTTCATTGGAGATTTTATTGATTTGCTTCATTTCTCTCCTTCTTTTGGTTAGATTCACTAGGGGCCTGTCCATCTTGTTTATTTTTTCAAAGTATCAGCTCTTTGTTTCATCAATTCTTTTTATTGTTTTTTTATTTTCAATTTCATTCATTTCAACTCTGATCTTGATTATTTCCTGTCCTCTGCTGGCTTTGGGGTTAGATTGTTCTTCCTTTTGTAGGGCTTTGAGGTGAAGCGTAAACTTATTTATTTGGGATCTCTCTTCATTTTTAATGTGGGCACTCAGTGCTATGGATTTTCCCCTTAGGAAAGCTTTCATGCTGTCCCAGAGGTTTCAATATGTTGTGTCTTCATTTTCATTCTCCTCCAAGAATTTTTGGATTACTTCTCTCATGCCTTCTTGGATCCATTCTTCATCTAATAGGGTATTATTCAATCTCCATGAATATGTGTGTTTTCTGTTATGATTATTGCTGTTAATCTCTAGGGTCATAGCATTGTGGTCTGAAAGGACACATGGGATGATATCTACTGTTTTATATTTGCTGAGATTATCTTTATGAACCAAAATATGATCTATTTCTGAAAAGGATCCATGTGCTGCAGAGAAGAAGGTGTATTCCGCTAACTTGGGATGGAAAATTCTATATATGTCTATTAAGTCCATCTGATTTATGGAGTTATTTAGGCTGGTGATTTCTTTATTGATTTTTTTGTTTTGATGATCTGTCTAATGGTGACAATGGAGTGTTGAAGTCTCCCAGTATTATGGTGCTGAGATCCACGAGTGGTTTGATGTCATGGAGTAATTTATTCACATATTTGGGTGCACTGTTGTTTGGAGAGTAAATATTAACTATGGTTATTTCTTCCTGTTGAAGGGTTCCTTTTTGTACTAAATAGTGGCCTTCTTTATCTCTTCTGATTGATTTATGTTTGAAATTTACTTTGTCAGATATAAGTATAGCAACACCATCTTGTTTTCTTATGCTGCATGCATGGTTGATTTTTTTCCAACCTTTCACCCTTAATCTGAAGATGTCATTGTCTGTGAGGTGAGTTTCTTGTAAGCAGCATATGGTTGGATTTTGTTTTTTGATCCAATCAGTGATTTTATAGACAGATTATGGACAGTAAGAAAGTGGAGGAGGTAAAGAATTTGCTGAAGAAAGGGAAAGAAATTGCTAAAAGGAAAATATTTGAAAAGAAAAGAAATTTTTAAAAAATGCTAAATTTAAAATAAAGGAAACAAGAAAAAAGTAGAAATGAAAATACAGGTGCAAAGGGAAGCTAGGATAGCTCTGGCCTGATATAGGAAGGGTAACAGAGTTATTACTAAGATTTGGGTGCACATTTAAGGGAAGAAGTTAACCCTGTGAATTATGCCTGTCAGGCAAAATATATTTCAAATATTATATGGACTGATCAGAATCCTTCTTCTCAAGAATGAGGACATAGGTAGATATGATGGATAAGAGGGAATAAGAGAGACAATAAACAGGGAAAAAGAAAAAGAGAAAGAAACCTAAAAAAATAGGCTATCAAAACAGGAATACTATTATTATTTTTCCCTAAAAGAAGAAAGAAAAAAGAAATTTAAAAAAGTAATAATAATAAAATAAAATTTAAATTTAAAAAAATAAAATAAAATTTAAAAAAAGGAAGAATGGGGGGATAACCACCCCCCAAATTTAACAGGTCAGAGAAACAAAAAAGCTATTGTTTTTATATATTGAAGAACCTGTAAACTCTACCAGTTATTGCATTAGAACACATCTAGAACATGCCTGCAACAACTCCAGCAAACAAACAAAACAAAAGAAAACAAAAAAATTTCTTAATAGTAAAAACTTGGAGGTATAGTCAGTAAGAGTGTCTCTGGTCCTTTTTCAAGGAGATCTGTCTGGGTATGAAAAGCTGGGTTTTTCTTTCCGTTGGGGCTTTCAGGGGATCTGAAAGTCAGAAGTCTAATGCTTTCACAGCTCCATCTGCTGTTGATTTCCGAAGTTGACTCCTGTGACTCTAGAGCTGGGGGACCCATGTCTTGAAAGGGGGGAAGAACTTCTGTCCATGGTGGGGGTGTTTAGTGCTGATCAATGTTCCCCTTTACTCCTCTACCCACACCCCTTATGTGAAGAGGATTGAGGGCCTAATCCAAGCCTTCTCCTCCTGGTTCAACCCATGGTCTGTGGCAGGCTCCAGACGCAGTTTTTCGAGCCTGCCTTGCAGACCTAAGGAGGGTTGGTCCCGGTCAATTGGGGAGAGTGAAATCCTCTGATGGGGTTCAAAGATGGATGCTCGGCTCCCCTGCCTTCGCCGCTCCTGCACCTGCTTCCGGGCCTGACCAAAGCCTACTCCTCCCAATTTAGTCTGTAGTCTGTTGCTGGCTCCAGATGCAGATTTAAGAGCCTGCTTTGCAGACTTAAGGCAGGCTGGCCCCAGTCAGTAGGGGCAAGTGAAATCCTCCGAGGGGGTTTAAAGATGGATGCTCAGTCCCCCGGCCCTTGTAGCTCCCACACTTGCTTCTGCAGCTTGATCTGCTTCTTCCTGCTTGTCTGAAGGCAGCTTCCAGACACTGATCTCGATGCCAGGCAGAGAATAGGCATGGGAAGTGACTTTGTAAAAAAGTTTTCTTTAAAGCACTGCAGGCTTTCCACGCTGCTGTGATCACAGAGTGTCAGACTCCGCCCCCAGACCCGGGCGGAATGCCAGCAAGGGAGAGCAGCTGTGTGCCAGCATCCCAGCCAGGGCGGGAGAAAAACAAAATCCCCCTGGCTTCTTCCTAAGTCATTGCTCCTCAAAACCATTGAGCAAATTAGGACTGAGGTTTCAAGATGGTAATCCCCCAAACGCACCTCAAAATACTGGAGAA
>PVKS010032220.1:0-22743 GCA_004027875.1 Aplodontia rufa | reverse complement strand
GTGCCTGAGACCTCTCGGCTGGGCTCCACACTCTCATCCTCCAGCAGGTTAGCCCTTGTATGACCTTGGCTAGGCTGTGGCTAATGGGAGTTGGATGCTGGGGTGACCTTCTCGCTCCCTCTGCCTCCTAACCATCCTCTGCCATGGAAGAAAAAACCTCTGCACTCCCAGGGTGGGTGGAGCCAGTCCCTGCTTAGCATGCACACAGTAGGTGCTCAACCAAATGGGAGTTGGGAGAACACAGGCAGGCTGGGGGATTAGCCCTTTGTGAGCCAGCAGACCAACCTTGCCCCAGTGTGGCTGAGGGTGGCCTTGGGGACTGGCGTGACCCAGAGAGTCCCACCCCCTGAGGAAAGGCCCTGTTTTGAACAACAACCAAAAAAATGATGACATGTTTTCATTCCAGAAGAGTATTCCCGAGCCTTCTGGTGTCTCTTTCCACCCTCCCCACAGCTCTCGGAAGATAAAGGCATCGTCCCCGATTTTGCAAGCAAAGATTTGGAAGTGCCTGGCACCGCAGGTCATGTGGCGTTGCTGGGAGCCCAGGCTGGGAGCAGCTCTTCCCGCTGCAGCCCCACCTTGGGTGGCTGTCCCTTGCCTTGACTCTGGTTCGGTGGGGAAGTGCTCAGCCTGTGTGACGGCCCCCCACGGAGACCGTCCTCCTCCTCAGCCAAGACCCGTCCCTCAGAGGGCATTTTTTTTTAAAAGACAAGAAGCAGCAGGAAAATTTCTCTCCCACTGCTTCTTGTATTTCCTTTATAGTTTCTTTTGTTCTATATTTAATTTTTTGTTTTAAACCCAGTTGAAAAGGGTTGGGAGCATAACCGGTGGGTATTGATTTATTATTTATAGCAAATCGCATGTTGCTTTAATTGCATCTTCTGTCCTTTTCCTTCTCAGCATATTGAAGGACAACCCAAGGAAATCATTGGAGGTGTTGGGGACTCTAGGCAACATGGTCTCTGTTGATTTCTGTGCTTGCAATCTGCTGGACCTAGCTTTTCTGACACCTGACCTTTGATTTCTGAAGGACCGGTGTGATCTCTCCTTGGGGACAGGGTGTGATTCCCCAGGGGATGCTGAGTGTGTGTCCCCAGGCCTCCTACTGAGGCCAAAGTTTGCTTTGAGAAGCAACTGAGGGCCTCACCTCCAGCCTCCCTGACTCCAAAATAGCAACAGCCATTGGCCCAATAAATTGATCAGATTATGATAATGAGCAATATTAACAGCTGACGTTGAGTGAGAATACTGCTGTGGCCAAATACTTTATATGCACGATTGTATTCGGACTCAGATCTTCAAGTTGGTTTGTTGTTGTTGTTATTCCCATTCTCGAAAAGAGAGCGTGTCCTCACGCCTGTCCTGCCTCTCTTCAAGGACCCAGCTGCCAGAGGAGGAGCCGTGGACCCTGGGGTTGGTTCCACCTGTGCTGACACCACATCTGGGCCATGGAGCTGGCAGGGCAAGCCCCTCCCACAAGCCTGCACATTCATCTAGCACCAGGGTCAGGGCTGTGGCTCCATCTCCAGTGTGCAGCTCCCTGAGCTGTGGCATGCTGGGCTGGTCACCGTGCTGCTGAAAGGCTCAGACAGTGGTCATTTCAGGAGCTGTGTGTGAATCTGGGGGTGTCAGTGTGTGTGAACTTATGAGCATGCAAGTGAGAACACGTGCGTGGTGTGCTGGTGTGAATGGGGATGTGTGAGAATGAGCATGTGCTCACCTGTGAGCATGTGTGTGGCGTGCACATGTCCAAGTGTGTCCAAGTGTGCAAGTGTGTCCAAGTGTGTGCACGTGTGTCCGAGTGTGTCCCAGTGTGCATGTGTGTGCATATCCTGGAATGTGTGTTGGGATCACCACTTTTCCTGTCATTTCCTCCCCCTTTCCCATGTTTCCAGAGCAGTCCCCTGCCTCCCTGTGGGCAGAGAGTGTGACCCAACTAGAGGTGAGCTATCCTTGGGTTCTGCCATTTGCAAACCTTGGTCACCCTCCCCTCCAGGACTCAGTTTCCCCACCTGTAGCAGGGATTTAGCCCAGCATGCATCTCACAAGGTGGTCTGGGTGCCTGGAAGGCAGCCGAAGTCCTGTCATTGGTGTGGCCAGGCTCCTGGTTGCAACAAGGGGACAGGACTCTGAAGACATGCACCAATCTCCTGGGATTCTCAGGGCTCACATCACTTGTCACCTGGGTGAGACTTTCTTCAAGCCACACCATTCCCCCCTGTGAAGGTGGAGAGGTGCTGAGTCTCCCGGGGTCACCCTGCAGACCCCCTGTTGGAGCCCTGTGCATGCAGGCATTCACAGAGTGGAGCCATTGGGCAGCTCCCCTGCCCCTGAGGTCTTCGCTGCTCCAGAGCAAGCCTGGGAGGCAGGCGTGTTCCAGGGAAAAAGGGCGGGTTGTGCACCCTGGTGTTGGCAGAGCTGCCTGGACCCTCCCAGGGGTGACAGGAGGTGGGGACAGACACTAACGGTCCCTTGGGACCATTATTGATGGGGACAGTGTAGGTGATGGTGGCAATGATGGTAGCACCTACTGCAACCACTTTCTCTTCCTCCTGACTCAGTGAGCATTTTGGGGGACTAGGTGCCAGGCTCTGTGATCAGCACCAGAGGACAATGGCAAACAAGACACTTCTGGTCTCTAGGGCAGACAGGATCGTTATTTGGTAATGGCACAAAGAATCTTGTGCTTATAAAGTATAACTCATGCTCAGGGTAGGGCCACTGGGCACAGGGCCAGAGGTCACATTTAGTGAAGGCAGTCATGGAGGACTTCCTGGAGGAGGAGTGCTTTGCACAAGATCTGAAATAGAGGTGTTAACCTGGAAAGGGATGTGGGTGGAAGAATGTCCTAGCAGGGGCAGGAGGGAAAGGGCTTGGCAGGGACGGAGCTCAGGGTGACTGGGGTAGTGGGAGAAGTAGTGAGAAAGTCTCATAGGGGCTTGAGAACCTTGGGGAGGATGTCTGAGGATTGGGTGACTGGAGCCAGGGGTGGGGGAAGTGTGATCTGATTTGCATCTTGGATTCTCATGGTGGGCACAGGGCAAAGCTCTTCACAGACTTTGAAATCCTGCTTTCTCCTGAGAATCTTCAAGAGGATCCAGGGTGCAGTGGTCAAGGATGCTACAACCCTATAATCAAGAGTGGGTGTCACTGCTCTTTTGAATCTGGTTGACCCTGTAATTTGTTTTGGCCCATAAAACACTGTGACAGTGACAGCCTGGGACTGTTGAAGTTGGGCCATAGGAAGCCTTGGAGCTTCCTCTGGAGGGTGTGGTGTCCTTGTCCCATGAATCCTGAGATGCTGTATTTGAGGGTGTCCCTGTCACATGGACAGGCCCTGAAGCGGGAGTCGTCTGCAGAGAGAGGGAAGTCAGGGAGCTCTTTGCGGCCCAAGGTGCATGTGAAAAGTCACTGGGAAGGGGTCCCCAGCCCCTGCTGCCCCACTAGGCCTCATAGATCAGGAGTGAGCCACTCAGCCGGGTCTTTGCTGAGTTTCCGGCCCGCGGTATCATGAGCAAGACAAGATGGTTTTTTTCACCCACTGAGCTCCAGGGTGGTTCATCACCTGGCCAAAGACACCTGCACGGTGGACGTTAACATTCCCATGTAAGAGGGGAGGGGACATCTCTGAGAGTGGGTGGGACAGCCCAGGTCTCACTACTGCGAGCAGAACCCTGACTCCTGAGGCTCACTGCAGACACTATGCAAATTTACGCAAATTTACAATGCACTCATGTTCCTCATGGCGGAATAGTGTTTGAAAGTCAAGTTAAGTGAAAACTGCAAGATCATTTTCATAGTGACAGCAGGCAAGAGCGATGGTTAGCCTGTCTCTACACGTCCCTCCCCAACTCTTCTGGCCGTGGTGACTTCAGTGGTTCACGGATGGGGGGACACTCTGCAGGGACTCACAGGGATAGCAACAGATCAGGGACCAGACAACTTCAATGCTGGTGGCATTGGCTGCCCCTGCTCCAGACTCCAGGGTGACCTTGTGATCTGTGACTCCAGAGATGGAAAGGGAGGAGCCAGGCCTGCTCATCGTCACCGAGGTACTGCCACATATGTTTATGACTTCTTCCCTTTCAGAGGAGGAAACAAGAGATCCGTCGTTGTAGGTGGTGGCAGAGTGGGCAGCCGCGGACAGCAGTCTCTGCTTAGCCCGGGGATACGCCCGGGCTGTCATCGGCTGAACAAGGTCTCCCAGGAAGTGAAGGATAGGGGTGAAGAGTGACCCAAGAGGATCCACAGTCATTCTGTGCTGTGATTGGCAAGTGAGGCTGCACCCTCCTCCCCACAGTCCCACAACGGGCACAGCTCTAAGGGCTTTTGTGCTTTGAACTTTTATTACATGTGCTGACCCAGGAGAGACAAGTGAGTTCTGTCTCCCCATGTCCACGAGGAGTCTTTCATGGTAAAAAGGGGTGCAAAACCCAATGGAACCAAACAACTAAAACAACAACAACAACAACAACCCGGGGAAATTTGTTGGCTTTCAGAACAGTAAAAGTTCCTGTGCAAAATAAGCTTCAGGTGCAGTTTGATCCAGAGCTTCCTTCATGACCGTGGATGTGACTTCAGCAAGTGCATAACCTTGCTCGGCACCGTCCAGAAGGCAACGGAACACCCTCAGTAACTTCCTCAAGGGAGAAAAGTCTTTTTCCCATTTCTCAGCACAATCTCCTTTTGCATCATGGGGCTATTGGGGTCCTGGGACCTCCGCACCCATCTTTGCATCAGAAGAAGGGACAGAGTTGATGAATTTGATCTACGGGTCCTACCCCTCGAAGCTCGGGATATGCAGCCTCTGTGTGTCCTGACAGGTGCCCTCCTGCCAGCATCCAGGGATCCCACACTGGCGCAGTTCCTCCCACCTTTATCTTCCCACCTTCAAGCTCCCGGACCACTCCCCTCCCCACAGGCCCCTTTGCCTAGTGTCAGGTGACACCTGCCACACGTCTGCCTTTGCTGTTAGCTTTCCCAAGATCACCTCCTTTTCAAATCCTTCCTATTCCTCAAAATCCTGCTCCAACCTCTCCTCTGCGAGGGGCTGGTGGGAGACCCTGTCTTCGTCTGTTTTCTGCAGCTATTGCAGAACACCAGAGTCTGGGTCATTTTAAACAATGGATTGACAGGTCACAGGGTTCCAAGAGCCCAGTGCCTGTCTCTGGCCAGGGCCTCTGTGCACCAGGGCACCATGGTGGAAGGGCAGGGGCTCCCATGCAAGATGGAGAAAACTGGGCTAATCTCTGTCTTTTGATTCAGGACCCTGCTTGATCCATCCCTGAGGACAGAGCTCCAGGGACCTAATCTCCTCTTAGATGTCCCACCTCAATACCATCAAAATGGCAATCACATCTCAACTTGGGTTTTAAAGACGGCATTTGATCCAGACCAGCTGCCCTCTCTGGGACTCAAGACCTCTCCGCACTAGGGTGGAGATCTCTGGAGGGTGGGGGCTTGTTTGGTGCATGGCTGTGTCTGTCCCCAATGCTTGGGACAATATTGGGCATAGGGGAGGTGCCCAATAGACCCGAAGAGAACTGATGAGCGATTCCCCTCTCCCCTGATGCACCGCCAACCACCAGTATTAGGAGGTCAGATCAACTTGGAAAAATAAATGGCATGGATTTAGGCATTAGCAGACGGGGTGAATCCAGACTCCCCCGTCAGCAAGACCCGGAGCAAAATGCCCTTTGCAAACTGTCCTGTCCACATCTGCAAAACGGAAACCACTGCTGCCCGCTGGATGTCGGTAAAACGTGGCTGGGCTCTGATGGAAAGATGTCAGTGAAGCGAGGGATCCTTATCAGGCACAAGGAGACCAGTTTCAGACATAGAGTTTGCGCCTCCTAAAACCTGCAAGGCGTGGGCCCCCTCACCCGGATTAGTTTGCTCTGAATGTGGTGATTACAGTGCGCGGATCAATTAGCCGGTGTTCAGGAACCTGATCACCGCAGTCAGCCTGTGATTGCCAATCTGCATATTTATCCCATAGCATTAATTATGCGCCACGCGGCATCAATCCCCATAGCGGCTCGGTGCGCCCGCTGCGGAACACGGATGCGGGTCGGTCCCAAGGCGGGCCTGGGGGCGGGGCATGGCGCTGGGTCGCAGCCAATGGGCATTGAGGCAGATCGCGCGCTGCTTTCCCACTGGCCACAGGAAATGGGAAACTGGGCGGGATTCTGTATTTAAATCTGGGGGTGCAAAGTGGTGAATGGTTGGCTCCATCCAACCTGCACATGTATTTTGTTGGGCCTGAACAATAATACAACTTTTAAAACAAACGATATCCTGAATTCGGTCTGGTCATGCCACAGTCCCCACCCTTCCCTATTGCCTCTCACACCACCTAGCTCACTCATGAAGGTTTCCAACGTGGCCCCTTTGCACTTTGGAATTGGAGACCTAACAGCTAATTTTCTCTCCCCACTCAGCCTTTTTTTTTTTAATTGTCCCCCTAAGGAGCCGTTTTAAACGTTTTTTCTTGCACACCAATGAAGTATTAATCCACTGACATACTGGGTATCTGTGTGAATACTGTGTCTGCGTCTGTAAGATTCATTTGTGCCCTCACGGTGCCCAAGTTCTCAAGGCCCAGAGGATCTTGAGCAATCGTTTTGACCAATTAAAATCCTTGCACATGGGTATGGAAGCATCATAGGGGGAATCTTTCTGGGAGACTTAACTACAAAGCTTGCATTTTGCAAATTAGAAAACAGAAAGGCCAGAGACGGCAAGGAATTTTCCCAAACCAGCCCAGAAGGTCTGGAAGAACAAAAAAATTTCTCATCAAACTTAAGGCCAATGCCTTTCATCTACCCTACTTATTCCTAAGGCAAGTTTAAATCGCTTTGGGCTTGGCCCAGAGGTGGTGGCTTGTGAAGAGTTGTGATGTTTATAAACTCGTTAACTCATTAAAGGCTCTGACAAGTCCTGGAAAATTGTGAAATGAACGAGTTTTAGATTCTGGCAACTCTGTGCACAGATCTCGCAGTGTAATGGTGAAGGGAAAGTGTAAGACATAGAATCAAAATGCCGGGATGGATATCATCAGTACTATCTATTCCATTTATATAAGATCCCCAAGGAAGCAGGGCGGGACCCAGCAGCATGCACCTGAAGTCCCAGATACTCAGGAGACCGAGGCAGAAGGATCACTGAAGCCCAGGAGTTCAAAGCCAGACTGGGCAACATAGCAAGTCCCCATCTCAAACAACCAAAAACAGAATAGCACACAAATTATGTACACAGTCCACAGTCCTTGATAATGGCAGTAAATGACGATGTTACTTATTCGTATATTTGCTACACTATACTTTTAATCTTTATTTTAAAATATAGCACAACTTATAAAAACAACATTTATGGTAAGACAGGCTTCTGTGTTGGCCAGCAGCAGCCTCCTCCATCTCCTGCTTTCTGTGTATCTTATTTTTTTTATTTTCTGATAATCCGTCTCTTTCTGTGTGTTTGTGTGGGGGGGAGAGACTGGGAATTTAACCCAGGAACACTGAACTCCTGAGCCACATCCCCTGCCCTTTTTATTTTTCATTTTGAGACAGGGTCTTGTTGAGTTGCTTAGGGCCTTGAACTTGTGATCCTCTTGCCTCAGCCTCCCAAGTAGCTGTGGGATGACAGGTATGAGCCACTGCTCCTGGCCTAATACTGCATATTTTGATGGTATCAAGAGAGGGATCAAGGTCCATCACCTAGACTGGTGTGGGAAATCTCTGGGGTGCATCCTCATAGATGAAACACACCTTAATTGGAACATGTCCCTGTCCTTAAGCAATGCACAGCACCATATTGTACAACAAGGTTGTGCCTACCTTGGGCAGGAGTGGAGGCTGGGAGGTGAGGGAGGAGGCTACTGCAGCCACCCAAGCGTGAGGCAGGGGAAACTGGGAGAAAGCAAGATTCATGAGGGACTTAGCCGGTAACTTGGCATCCCATAGTGTTCTCCGCAGGCACTTGGGCTTCTGGCTCTGCATCCCAGGCTCCAGGACCTCCTGTCCATGTCCTAGGGAACGGGGAGGCCAGCTGTACCTCCTTAGGGCCCTTCAGGCCCCAGGATGTGTCAGGCATTGGAGAATCCCGAGGAAAGGACCTGGAACTCAGGGAGAGAGTGGTGAGGAGCTGTCCTGCAGAGCAATCAGCATGGGGACCCCTGCACTGCCTGCTAACAGCCATTTCTAGGGGCGCTTGCATTGGCCAACACGCCAAGGTGGGGTGTGGAGCTGGCCAGGCTGGGCCTGCACACCCGTGGCTGCAGCTGGGGGGCAAAACTCCCAACCCTGCAGGAAGCCCCTCCCTAGTGCTGGGATTCTAGCACCTTCTCCCCCCTCCCGGGGGGTGGCCATGGTGTTTTCTGTCTGGCCAGCCGTGCCTGGCGGTGCTGAGGAACACAGGCCCCTTCAGAAGCTGCCCCAGTCCGCGGAGCCCTGAGGAGCTCTTGCGGGGAGGGGGCGCAGGCCCAGCTGTGTAAATGTTTTTGGGTTTCCTGCTGAGCCAGGGCTTGAGCGAGCGCCAACACAAGCCCTGCTGGGGTTTTCTTTGGCAAGGGGACCCAGCTCAGGAATGTCAGGCGAACTTTCCAAAGGGGCTGGTTTGTTGGTGGGACCTCAGGCTGAAAGCTGAGCCCTGGGCAGACTCTGCCATCCTCTAATTACCGTGTCCCCAATTAGAGTCAGGGAGCCACGGCCTGCTGGTCAGCTGGGACCCATTTTCTGTGCTCACCCGCCTCCTTCCAGAAGGGGCAGGGGCCCTTTGGGGTTCTCAGTGTGCTCCCAGGGTAGGCATAGGCAGAAGGGCGGCGGTGGATGGCACCCGGGCTTTCGGGAGGGAGGTGCCGGCTTCATTCTGGGCCCTGGGCTGAGGAGGGGAAGCACCCACCTAATTCTGGGGAGGGGCGCTTTTCGCCTTCTTGTTTAACTCCCTTTGGTTAAATGTGACGTGGAGCTCCACTCTCACAGAAGGGAAAATCTAAAGCAAGTCTTCCACGTGCACAAACTTCTGGCGGCAGAAGAACAACCTAAAGAAATGAAGCTGGCCAGGAGGGAGGCGATAGGGAGAGGTGGGGACTGGGGCAGCCCTGGAGTTCGTGGCCCGTGGAAAGGGGTGGGCACTTCTCAGCTCCAGCTGACCACGGCTCTGGGTGAATGTGGTTCTGACATGCTTCAAAGTGGGAGGGGTCCAAGAGAGAAGAAGAGTCTGTATTTTTATGTGAATTTCTCAGTCTTTAAATACTGGCAACGCATTTAAATTTTCTTTTTCTGTTTTTTAAGCAGAGGAAGCGTTGCATCAGCTAAGCAAAACACATTTGGGAGCTGGAAGAGCCCTGCACACCTCGCACCTGACCTCTGGTCTGAACTTCCTGACCCACGATGGCAAGTTGAGGGGACCCAGGCAGACAGTGACGTCATCCGCAGTGTCGCCCTGTGGGCTGACCCAGGGGCCAGGCTGAGCGGTTTGTGGCTGGTGGGCAGGTACAGTGTGCCCACTTTGCAGGTGGGGAGCTGGAGTCTGCATCCCAGCACGGGGCTGCAATCAGGAGATTCACTTCGTGGTGCTGGCCGCTGTCCTCTGAGTCATTCATTCAAAGAGCACCGACTGCACCTTGGCTCTGGCCTGGGTGCTGGGCCAGGAGTTCTGCAGGAGAGAATGAGAGAATGTTCAGGAAGTGCATAGAGTGTGCGGGAGGAGCTCAGAGCGTTAACCACATCATTCCTACTAATGCAATATGCTTTTACCCATCCTGGGGTGCGGGGTGCGTCCTACATGGCTGTGTGTGGGGGGAAAGAAATTGTGAAAGTAGGAAAATATGTAGCCTCTCTCTCTCTCTCACTAGTGATTGAACCCAGGGGTGCTTAACACACCCCCAGCCCTTTAAAAATTTTTTAAAAATTATTTATTTATTTATTTTTATTTCGAGACAGGGTCTCGCTAAGTTGCTCAGGGCCCCGCTAAGTTGCTGAGGCTGGCTTTGAACTTACGATCCTCCTGCCTCAGCCTCCCGAGCTGCTGGGATCTCAGGAGTGCTCCTCCACACCTGGCCAGCCTCTCTTTTAAAGGTGCCTCCAGGGGCCAGGGTGTTACTTGGGAAATTGCCGGTCAAGATGCAGGTGGGTGGGCCTGGGGGGAGCCAGGCTTGTAGCCGCTGGTAAGTGGAGTCCAAGGGTGAGGGTGGTATCAGCCTAGGACCTGAGCCCTCCTCTTTACGACCAGAAGTCCCCAGGGCGAGCTGACAGTTTGCACAGCTAGGTGGTGAATCCAGGATTCGCTAGCTCCCTATTATCCCTCAGTAGTGAAGAGGGCGACACCCAGTAGAGAGGGAGGGGAACTCGGTGTGCGGACTCTGGGTTCTATGTCTGGTCCCATTCCCCAGTGACAGTTCTTCCTAGAGGGGTGAGTTCCCTTCAGGGTTGGGTGGGGCACCCAATGCACACCTCGATCCCTCGCCTTCGTAGAGCAATTGTGCTGTGTGGGGTAGGAAGCCCAGCATTATCCGTCCAGCACTACTAGAGTCTTACATTTGCCCTGTTCTTCCCATTCCACAGAAGGGAAACTGAGGCTCAGAGAGAAGAATCACATAACAGATGAGGGAGCACCCTGCAGTTTCCCCCTGGATGTCCTCCCTCGACAGGATGGAGGAGCCCCAGGGAGCCCTGGGCACAGACCCCCAGCCACATGGGTGGACCCAGGATGCCCTGCACCACCCACCACTGGCCACCACCCCAGTGCCAAGCTGAACTAGCGGGTTCCACTCACTCTATCCAAAGCTGCTGCAGCCTGAGCAGGCAGGAGACCCCCCCTCCCAGGACGGCCCGTGGGGCTTCAGGGGCTGCCAGGTGGCACGATGCAGCAGTGGGTGGCGAACTGTCCTTCCCTCTGGGCCTTCTTGTAGCTGGAGCCCAGGGATCCTCCAGAGGCAGAGATTTGGAATTGGAACGCACTGACTCTTCCCTACATAATGATCAGGGAGGGAGCTGATAGATATGCTAATTTCATTATTCATGTACATAATTACCACCTAGAAGTTGGCAGCTTTCTAGGTAATGACAGGAGGAAGGGACATTTACCTAAGTTTTGTAATATATGTGGTGGGTATTATTTAACTCTTACATTAAGATCAGAGACCTAATTCATTTTAGGAGGCCCGAGGATGAGAGGCACCGCACAGGGCTCCACGGTCACTCCATCTGGCAGGTGCCCACCTGCCCGCCTTCCTCCAAAGAAGGTCTGCTGTACCAGCCTCCTGACACTTTGGGGGTTGCTGTGAGAGTGGACGCCCAGCCCCTGCCACCCACCCAGCCCTTCCCCATCTCATGGGGGTGATCAGGGAGGAAGAAATGGACACGTTGGTGTGGGATGGGACCAGGGAAGACACGCTAGCAGCCAGGGTCCAGGATGGATGGCAGGATGGAAAGGGAGTGGGCAGGCTTCATGGAGGAGGTGGCTGAGCTTGCTTTGAAAGATGATTGGTCCAAGTTGTCCTTGCTAAGGGGAGCGATGGTGGGGAGCGGGGACAACCTGGGGAAGGCCAGCAGGGCAGTTGTGAGGGTCTGGAGGGCTGGAGGAGGGCTGGCTGCCCTTCTGAGAAGGGGCCTCCCCCACTGATAAGGCCTGGGAAAGGTGATAAGGGGAGGACTTCTGGGGCACATTTGTTGCCTACTGGCCCTGGCTGGGCTCCCAGCTGGGAGAAGCAGGACTCACACAGGCCTGGGGGTCCTGAGTGGCCCTGCAGCTCTCGAAGAGGTTAACAAAGCCAGCGCTGGGCTTTTGTCCCTGCTGGGGGGCAGGGAGAGGGGCTCCTAGCCATGGGGGGTGTGAACTCCTCCATCAGCACAGCCCCTGGCCCGCCTCCCCTCCTCACTCTTCCTGCCTGCTCCCACACTCGGGGAGAGAACAGCTGCACAAACACTGGAGGGAGGGCAGGGTGTGAGATGCCGCGGGAAGGGGGAAGGCCACTGTGTGTGCACACATGTCACGCCCGTGTGTCAGGCACATGCATGTGCTGGCTGCGTGGCGGGAGTGTGGGGCATGTGTTGGGATGAAGGTCAATGCCCCGCGTGCACATATGTGTGTACAGCTGCACCAACACACACGTGTGATCACCTAGGAGATTAGTGTGTAGATAGCGTCCACGTGGGAGATGGGGCGGCCCGTGTGTGCAGGTATCAGCTACACCGCGTGCGTGCGCACGTGTGGGTGGAAGTCTGCGTGTGCTTTAGAAGGGGAGCCTGAGGGGCTGGAGCGGTGGCTCGGTGGTTACAGCGCTTGCCTGGCATGCGCGAGGACATGGGTTCAAACCCCAGCACCATGTACGCAATGAAGTGTCAGAGCAATGAAAGCCACATGAAAAACTAAATAAAATTGATTCTCTCTCTCTCTCACTGTCCCTCTCTCTCTCTTAAGACAAACACAAACAAACAAAAAAGAGAAGAGGAAGAGGAGTCTGAGATGCCCAGGGATCCCCTGCCCAGGGCCCTGGCCCTGTGCCCTCTGGCTGTCCCGCTTCCTGCGCTCCTACAGGGAGCCGGGTTTCGCCCAAGCCCATCCTGCTCTGATTCCATGCATTTCGCTGGATGTGGGGATTGAAATCCACCCCACGCCCCTCCACTCCCCAATCCAGGGCTGAGCTCAGCTCCATGAGTGCAGATGGTGGCCATGGCCGGGCAAGGGGAGGCAGCTAGGCGAGGACCTACTATGCACCAGGCACCCGACAGGTCCACTCACTTCTCTCGGGTCCCTGAGCCCTTACAAGCCCTGCTGAAGAGCTCAGGGGACCCTGGGTTCCCAGTTCCCAGGGATGAGCCCACCCACCTGCCGCTCTCTGGAGCCGGATGCGACAACGCACGCCACCAGCCCGGGGTCCTGCTTCCAAACCCGCCTGCTGCGTCCTCCCTGCCACCCTTCCTCAACCAAACCTCCTTAAGGAAGAGGAGCAAGGCGAGCCCACAGCCGGGGAGATCAGGAGGAGGGAATCCACAGGGCTCCACTCTCCTCTCCCTGGATCCCTCATCCAGCCCGTAATGTATCCCCGTTCTCCCGAACACACTTTTTAAAATGTTAATAGACTGTAAATTACTTTTCTTAAAATAAGCGCTTCCTTGTCGGCGATGGGACGAGGCTGGAGTTACGGGCTTGGTTTTATTACTGTGCGGATGAGATGGACTGTGGAGAGCTCATACAGCTTTTATAGGAACTATTTTATTTATAAGAATTTTCCTAATGTCAGATGAATGTGACGAGCCCGGCTTCCTTCCGCCCACCCTCGAGAGGAGAGGGAAGGGAACGTGGCTGGGGTCTGGCTTGCGTTCCGGTGCCCTGGAAGCCGGGCTCTGCAGAGGGCATGGTCTTCAGCAGCCTGGTACCACCCGCACACCTCTGCGGAAGGGGAACTCGCTCCCCACCCTCAGCCAACTCCTTCCCCACCCTGAGGACCCTGGGCAACCGGGTCCAGCCTGGGATCCTGCCAGGGCTCCCAGGGTGACCGTCATTCCCTGCTCTGGATCTTAAATCTCTCTCCATCACCCAGACTACAAAATATATTCAAAATTCTTTTCTCTGAGATCAGAAAGACTATTTTAAATTTCTGTTAGTTACCAAGCCCAGTGTGTCCCATGGTCACGCTTGTGAGGATCTCATGCTCAGGTGAACGCGGGAAGGGCTGGGTTAAGGAAGCGCTGGTAACTTTCTTTGCGGTTGGACTTAACAGAGCCTTAAATGATTAATGTACCCTGTGGCTCTCCAAAGTGGGTGTGGCGGCAACATTTTACAAACTCAAGGAACTGTGGAAACACAGGTCTTCAAAGAAGTCATGTGCACCCCAAACCATTCAGAAATGCCGTTTTGGGGTGACTCTGGGGTAGAATGCTATTGGCTTCCAGTTTTCATGGGTGTCTTCAATGGCACCTTGGAAGTCTCAAGGGGACACGGTCAGTCCAGATCCTAGACAAGTGGCATGCCCTTCCGCTGCCCCTGCCTCAGTTTCGCATTAAGTGCCGTGAGCAAGGGGACTCTGATGGCGTTCCCTCACCCTGACCTCCTGGAACGCTTAGGTTTGAGAGTGGGCTCTTCAGAGAGACAGGTCTCTGGAGACAGACCTGGGTTAGCGTCTGGGTTAGAAAGCATGGTCTCCAGCAGCTATGCACAAGGGACCCTGACAATCCTTCACCTCTCTGACCTTCAGACTCTTCATCTCCGTGCCCTGCTTGCTTGGCGCGTGGAGCACAAGGCCCTGACACCCAGAGAACCGTCACGCAGTCAGTTGGTGTGAGCAGCTCAAGCTCTGAGCTCAGTTCCCGCACAGCCTCAAATGGACCCAGCCTGCCCCTGCCTCAGGCCCTCTGCACGAGCCTTCCTCTGCTGATGTCCCCTTCCGGCTGTACCCCCACGTGCATGGCGGAGGCTACGAGGAGGCTCTGATGCCTTCCTCCTGCTGACACCACCTGCTCACGCCCACAGTCTGGCAAGGCCTGGATGGGTCCCTGTCCTGCCTTGAGGGCCCCAGCAGGCAGCTCCTCCCCCACCCACCAGCTGGGCAGGGGGGCTGTCCGCAGGGGACACCAGGTCTATGCCCAGGCCATCCACCCGGCCCATGGACCCTGGTCCAGGCCACCTTTGCAAAGGGCAGGCCATGCGTTCAGGGCAGGTGACACTGTCCCCTGTCCTGGTTGCTGGCCAGTGACTTAATCAATCTTGAACAATTGGCCACAGGCTTGTTTCCTTAAAAGTGATGTTACCTCTAATTATCCCTGACAGGACCAGGCACGGCCTGCTCAATCTCCTTCCTCAGCTCAGCGGAGCACACGCGAACATTGCAGCTCAGATAATTGAATATTTTCTTAAACCAACAGGCTGGAAGGGGGCGGTCTGTTCTCCCCCGGGCTGAGCGGGCCTGTTAATGCCAGGCAAGGGAGCCTCCTAGAACAGGATGCTGTCTGCCTTGCTGGAAGGCTCCACTCGCCCAAGACGTCTCCTGCCACAGGCTGATCATGTATCTGATATTCTTCTCCCATTTACTGCATGGTTGGTTTGAGGCGCCTGGAGTAGAAAACCAGATGGCATGGATTTAAATCCCTGCTGGGCCTCTTTTGAGCTGTGTGATCTTGGGTAAGTTACTTAACCTCTCTGTGCCTTGGTTTCTTTGTTAAAGGGAGGTCCCTAGTTGTATCTCATGGGGTTTTTGTGTGCAGAACGGTTGCTTAGTGCATAGTAGGCACTGTGTCAATGTGCATGGTAGGTCTAGAAGGCTGTTTTGGGGGATTTGTGGGTGGAGCGGGGTGGGGGACTCAGTGGAGAGTGGGTATGAGCTCTTCCTTGTTAATTACATTGTCAAGTTCAGTGCTTTCACCCTTAGGGCTGACCGTCTGGGAAGCAGGTGCTTCTGATCATGGATGCAGAGACTTGCATGGAGTTCCTGGAGATGCTAAAGCACATGAGGTCTTGGGACATTATTCAGGCTGCCCCTTTATTTTTCAAATGGGGAAACTGAGGCCCAGGGCAGGGGAAGAAGTTGCCTGAGGTCTCATTGGAAAGCCAGGGTTTCGCAGGAAGCGTGGTGGTAAAGGGAGCTCCTGCCATGTGTGGTTCAGGGGAGGAGACCGAGGCTCCGAGAGCCGGGCAGGTGGTTCAGTCTGCAGGGTGAGAGCACGGTTGTCGGTTCAGAGCGGAAAACCCACCCAGGTGGCTCTCCAACAGGGGCGGGGCGGGGGAGGCGCAGGGTGAGGAGTATCCCTCTGGCAATCCCCTGCCCTAGTTTGTCGGGGCCCCAACATGACCACCAGGTTCCAGCAGTAACAGTCTGGAAGGATTCTGTTCCCAACATGCAGCCCCAGGTGGCCTTTCTGACCAGGAGGACACCAGGCAGGCTCCATTTCCCTCTTGTAGTGACCAGACTGGGGGGGACCCCAGCCCCAACCCCACCCAACCCATCCATCCCAGAAGCCTCAGGTGGCTGTGGCCATCTCTGCGGAGAGTCAGGTTTCTTGCCCTCGTCAACTTCTCAGTGACGTTCCTCTGTCCCAGGACACACATGACCCCAGAGCTAGGAGACCAGCGGGACCCTCTGCTTCTAACCTCAAAGCGGGTTGCAAGGCATGTGTGTGGGGGTGAAGGGGACCACCCCCAAAGGCAGGGCTTCCCAGGGGCCTGCAGGGTGCAGCACCACCCATCCAGCCTTCACACCCACTGCCCCCTGCTCCGCTGCCTTACTCCAAACCCGTCCCTTTCCCTTGCCCAATCCCAACACACACTTGGGGACACCTGGGCCCCTCTGCAAAGCCCGGCTGGCCTGGCAGATGAAATCTAATAGTTACACTAGCATTGCTTTGCTGGGCAGGAGTTTGCTGGCTGGGCCACCAACACAGCCGTCAGTGTCAGGGACGGAACTCTCTAGAGGGGAAACACGTCGTCCACCTCACCCTCCGCAGGGCCCCTGTGCAGACAGCTTTACGGGGAGGCAGCTCGTGAGCACCAGTGGGAGCGCGTGGTCTGCGTGTGACAGTTGGTCTCTGTGTGATCCCACCCTGTGATCTGTCCATGCTGTGCCAGCAGAGTGCATGAGGTAACCAGTGTTCGTGTGTGGGGATCAAGTGTGCATCCCCAGGGAAGCCACCAGAGAGGAAGCTCCAGGGGCGCTGGCAATGCCCAGCCGGTTCCTGTCCTTTCTTGCAGCACCCTAGCTTCTAGCGTAGTGGTTGATGCACAGTGGGTCCACATGAAATGTTTGCTGAATGACTGAGTGAAAGTCTGGGTTAGCCTGTGTGTGTGTGTGTGTGTGTGCGCGTGCACGCGTGTGTGTGTGCATGTGCGTGTGTGCGTGTGTGCGTGCGTGTGTGTGCGTGTGCAAGCTGCTGAGCTCACTTCCTGCGTGAGGTCAAGAAGGAAGACCTCCTCACGGAGGTGCGAGCTGGAAGGGTGTCACCCAGAGGGTCGGGGGGAATGTGTGTGGGTGGGGCTGGCGGATCTGGGGCCACACAGATCTGAGGTGGACTCCCAGGACTGCGAAGTGCTTACTGGGTGACCTGCACTCTGTGGTTTCCCTCTCTGAGTCTCTGTCCTCATCTGTAATGTGCACATAATTTCCATACCTCCTGTATCAGAGAGTCACCAAGGTAATGTATACATATGTTAATGTACACTTTTGGTTCTCAACTAATGTTGAAAGGCCTTGTGCACTATTGGAGTTTGGTGACTGCAGATTAAAGGGTAACTTTGCAGATCTGCCCCATCCATCAATCCATCCATCCATCCATCCATCCAACCATCCATTCACCATCATCCATCCATCCAACCAACCATCCGTCCAACCATCCATCCATCCATCCAAACATCCATCTGTCCAACCATCTACCCATCTTCCATCCATCCATTCACCATCCATCTATCCATCCATCATCCATCCATCCAACCATCTGTCCATCCATCCATCCACCCATCATCCATCCAACCATTCATTCATCCATCCATCCATCCATCTACTCATCCACCCACCCATCTATCCACTCATCCATCCACTCATCCACTCACCCATCATCCATCCATCCATCTACTCATCCACCCATCCATCCACCCTTCCACCCATCCATCCACCCATTCATTCACCCATCCACCCATCCATCCATTCATCCATCCATCCATCCATCCATTCCACCCACCCACACATCCATTCACCCACCCACCCATTCACCCATCCACCCATTTACTCATCCTCCCACCCATCCATCCACCCATCTACCCAGCCACCCATCCATCCATCTATCAACTCATTCATCCCCCCACCCCCCCACTCACCCATCCATTCATCATCCATCCATCATTCATCCTTCCCACCATCCATCCAGCCATTCATCTATCCATCCATCTATCCACTCATCGTTTTATCCATACATCCAACAAATATTACCCGAGCATCTCTATGTTCCTGGCCACACTGCTAGGGGTGCTGATAAAAGAGACAAAGTCTCATCCTCCGGGAGGAGTTGGGCATGAGCTATTTTCCTTCATTGATGATGGTTCCAGCTTACTAAGGGGGCTGAGTGCCTAAAGGGGGATGAGACCAAACATGACAGGGACAGCTTCCCTGAGGAAGTGGCACTGTCCCCGGAGTCTGAAGGATGGGTTATCTGTAGGGAGTGACCATGAGGAGGGAAAAATATCGCAGCTTCTGGGGGTAACACGTGCCAAGGTCCTGTGGTGAGCATGACGATGCAGGGCAGAGCGGGTGCTGGGGGCTGCTGGGGTTGGTCTTGGGGTTACAGAACTTTGGTCTTTATTCTAAGATTCTAGAAGCCATGGAAGGAAGAGGCAGGCTCAGATATGCATTCTGAAAACTCAGTGGGGTGGACAGTAGCCTCAGCATGGGGGAAACACACACACTGGATCCTTCCAGGCCAATCTGCACTGCCAGGGCACCCCTAGGGGACAGCTGCAGCCAGCAGAGCCTGTTGGGAGGCAGGGAGCCCAGAGCCTCCCTCTCCCCCAAGCTGGTGGACTCATTTACATGATCCCAGCTTAATTCTCCCAGGGTATGCAAATGTATGCAAGCCACAATCCAGGAAAGGTAAAAATAGCAGGGCACATTAGCATCCCCCACAGGAATACTGTTTTATGCAAACGACATGCTGGGGCCTGCAGAGTGGGAGGGAATGGAGGCTGTCTCCTGGCTCTAGAGGCCAGCCTCCTGGCCTTTGCTCCTCAGGTCTTGGCCAAACCTTGCGGGGAGGACTCAGTGTGGGACTGGTGGATGGAGGACCCTGGTTGCTGAGTGTCCAGCAGCAAGGGAGGGTCCCCAGGATGGGAGGCCCTTGCCTCACAGTGGCCCCTGCCCATCCCGGCCTCCACCCTCTGACTCTCCTGTAGCAATCCAGCCTCTACTTCCTGTGGTCTCTGCCTCCTTTGCTTCTCTGGCTGCCCTCCTGGTCCTTCCCCTGGTGACTTCCTGTTCCTGTGTGTGTCTGGGAGCTGACTCTTTCTGCTGAGGCTCCAACCCCAGCTCTCAGCACCTGTCCCCCTCCCCTCACTTCTCTCCCTGTCTCTGTGTCCCCTGGGTCCTTGGTCCTTGCCCGTCTCTGCGATCTCCCATCCCTTTCTGCCTCTGTCTCTTTCAGGGTCTGCCTCTCTCTCTGCACCTGCAGCCCAGGGTTCTTTGGACCTCCCTGTTGCATCTGCCTCTTCTTCTCTTCTGCCTTGGCCTCTATGCTGTGTCCCTGTCCCTCTTCCCACTCGTCCTCTCTCCTCAGTCCCTCCGGATTCGCATGCGCCAGGGGCTGGGCTGCAGGGGAGATGAAGGCCCCTGCCTGCAGTTCGCTGGCCGTGCACCTAATGACGGTTATCTACTCCTGGTTTCCTTGTTGACACGCCTGCATTTCCGCTTCAGCTCCTCGCCTCAGTTCCCTCATCCGGAAAAGGGGGAGATGTCTCAGGCCACTGGGTGGTGGTGAGAAGTGGGCTGGGTCTGGAACGTCCCCAAAGACCTCACGCGGTGCAGGTTGGTGCCCCTTGCGGCAGCGCTCAGAGGGGCCTTTGGGGCAGTGATGGGACCTTGCCCCTGTGCCCCGGTTGCAGGGGGCAAGCGGTGCCTGGGAAGGGTTCCTCCCCTGGC
Source organism: Aplodontia rufa (assembly GCA_004027875.1). Classification (NCBI taxonomy): domain Eukaryota; kingdom Metazoa; phylum Chordata; class Mammalia; order Rodentia; family Aplodontiidae; genus Aplodontia; species Aplodontia rufa. The sequence continues at coordinate 3,131 of PVKS010032220.1, read as the reverse complement.
CTCTTGTATGGCCCCGGCCACCCAGAGCTGGGCCTTCCCTGCGCCGCGGTCTTCCGCCCTGCTGTTCCTCGGGACGCAGCGGCCAACTGAAGCTGTGAGCCCAGAAAGACAAAAACGAATCTGTCCTACTCTCACTTTGTTTCTGTCAGCTATCTTGGGCACAGGGATGCCATATACTCAAATGTGGCGCGCAGTAGGTGTTCCCTAAGCCAGTCTCCCTTCCTTTTCAGACTGGCCGTAGGGCTCCCGCAGGGCCTGCCCGCCCCTCGCTGTGCCTCAGTTTCCCCATCTGGTATAAGATCGGCGGGGAGCACCCCCTGAGGCCTCCTGGTCAAGCTGGACTGGACTGGGGTTCCCAGGGTGGCTGCCAGTCAGCGGTGACTCCACAGTGCCACCAAGTGGTCACCGGGATCACCATAGGGCTGGCAAGGGGTCTGGGGTTAGGGACAGGGGTGTGACACCTGACCTTTCTGACCCTGCTGGAGCCCCCAGACCCATTGTGTGGATGTAGCAAGGTCCACAGGGGGGACCTGAGAGGGCACATGGCCAGCACTGGAGGAGGAAGCTCAGAGCACCTGCGGAAGTCGGCTCAGTGCTGGTGACCCTGCGGCACCTCCCTGGCCGCTGCTGGCAGGTGGCCTCCTCCATCTCTGTGCTGGTCCAGGGCTGTATCTGCTCGGTAGCTCAGGGTTCTGTGGAGTGGCGACTGTCACCGAGGGTGACAGTTGTAGGGAAGGCCGGCTCAGCGCTAGGGCGGCACCAGCTCACGTGCAGAGCGTGCGACTGAACCTCCGAAGCACTTTCCAGCGCAGGCAGGCTGGGGAGCCGAGTCTGCTGGTCACTGGGTTCATCCGCCGGGTTTTACATTGAGCACTAGGCGCTGGGCTCTGCGCACCGCACTGGGCCCCAGCGAATGGCACAGGGACGGTCTTAGATCTGAGGGCTCGCAGTTGAGTGGGGAGAGTGGCAGTAAACAGAGAAGACAGCTGTGGACGTGAAATTGGCGACATTACAAGAGGCCTGGAGTGGGGGAGCAGGAGGGAGGCAGCGCAGGCGGGGTCTGGCCTCCGGGAGGCGTTTCCCCCGAGGCCAGGGAGCCTTAGCGTCTCCGAAGCACGAAGCACGAAGGCCAGGGTCGCGGCTTGCGCAAAGGCCCTGTGGTGGGAACCAGCTGAGGTCATTGACAGCCTGCGAGGAGGCCTGTAGCAGTCTTCAACCCCAGCACCCCCTCTGCACCCCCAGATTCCAGCAGGCACTGCAGCATGCTGGGACCCTGGGAAAATGACCAGGGAGATTAAGAATAAGCCTGCACCCGGCCCTCTTCAGGCAACCTAACAGGCCCTGGGGGTGCAGGGCTGGCTGGGGTCTTTGTTTTAATCTCCTGGGTGATAAAATGGGAAAATTTGGGGTCCCTGAGACTCTAGAGCTGGGGTTTCGCTGAAGTTTCTTGACCCAAAAACTGAGTGCTCTGCAGGAGGCGCACTTTTATTTGTCCATTTATTTTGAGATAATTTTTTATCAATATCCCCACCCCCGCCACTTGTGGCTCCGTCCTGGCCTCGGGTCACAGTCAAGCTGGGACGATTCTCTACCCAAGAGAACTGGCTTATCTTACAGACTGCAGGCAGCGGGCTAGTGAGTGAGTCGTGGGCACCACGGTGGCCCACAGAGCCTCAGAGACCACCCCTAAGCTGGGCTGGGGGGGCCTTCTGCAGACGCCTCTGAGCTGAGCCCAGGGAACTCTCCATCCCTCGTTGACTCAGCAGGCTCTAGAGCAAAGTGGAGGCTGGGTAAGGGTGCTCTGGGAGGCTCGCACTGGGGGCCAGCCCTGCCCCTTGGTGGCTGTGGAACCTGCCGAGGCACCGACTCTCAGGCTCCGTCTTCCCGTCTGCAAAGTGTATGAGCTTGCTCGCGCTGCGGTAACGAGCACCCGGTTCGGCAGGCTGCAGATGCTGCGGGGTTGGGGTCTCAGGACGCCTCTGCTCTCAGCTTGCAGAAGGCCGTCTTCTCCCTCAGAGGAGGAGAGCTTTGCCCAGACCCACACGGCAGAGGACGCCCTTCACGCACCCCAGGGAGCCCTGGGAACGTGTTCGCTCCCCAAGCAGGGACAGTGTGGTGCCCCCACAAAGGCCAGCAGCTGGACCTCAGCCTGACCTGTGCACTGGATTTGACATAGCGAGGACAATAACTGATCTTCTGCTTTTTCCCTAGCTCCTCGCTTACATGTTGTCCAGTGCGGAGTCCTTGGGAGACAGGGGTCCCCCAGCTACCTTAATTCCCCAGGATACCTCCCTCTGCTCTCTCCTTCTCCCTGACTTTCCCTTTTTCTCTCTGGTTCTCTTTCCCTCCTCCTTGTCTCCCTACTCTACATCTCTCTGGTATTTGGGTCCAACTGAGACCTGACCCCTCCTACGAACCATGCTGGCTGCGTGGCCACTCAGCGCCTGGTACAGTGCCTGGTACAGTCACACGGACACGTGTCCTGCCCAGCTACCAGTTGGCCACACGATATACAAGCAGGAAGCTGGGAAGAAATGTACAGGCTGTATTATTGCTTTATTTTACTTAATGACTTTTTAAAAGTTGAGGTGAAATTCACACAACATAGAACTAGCCATTTAAAAGTGGCCTTTACCACATTTACAAACCCTCATCTGTGTTGTTTTCTCTGGATTTCCCAATTCTGTGTATTACATATAAATAGAATCCTGCACTGTATGACCTCTTGTGTCTGATTTCTTTCACTTAGCTCAATGATTGCAAGATATATTTACATTATTATCTGTATTTGCACTTCATTCCTTTTTTATGGCTGAGTAATATTCTATTGTATGGATATACCACATGTGTTTATCTATTTGTTCGTTGATGGACTTTTAGGTTATTTCCACTTTTTGCAGTGAATATCCATGAAAAAAGGGTATGTTGTTAGTTCCTATGTTTGATTATTTGGGATACATAGCAAGGAGTGGAATATCTGGGTCATACGGTAATTAATTTTGTGCTTAACTTTTTGAGGGACTTCTGTTTGGCTGTGCAGAAATTGATCATGTGTTTAAAGGAGTCATGTTGCATCCTGAAGTTTGCCTTACTGTCCTGCCAGGTCTTATTTGAGGGAATGCACTTAGAGA